>PVKE010019210.1:0-28720 GCA_004027555.1 Craseonycteris thonglongyai | reverse complement strand
AGTTGACACAAAATACCCAAGCGCCAGAGGCTGTTGTTTCAGCTCCTCGGGAGCTTCTCTGGAAAGAAGACGCTCACCCTGGCTCTAAAAGCACAAAGTCCCAAAAGCGTGGTCAGCCCTCATCACCAAACAACATTTAAAAAAACAACTGAGACATGACCAACATATGACATTATATTAGTTTCTAGTGTACAAAGTATGATTCAATATTTACACATACTGAAAAATGATCACCACAGTAAGTCCAGTTAATATTCATTACCACACATAGTTACACATTTATTTTTTGTGATGAGAACTTTTAGGACTCATTCTCAAATATACATTACAATATTTTTAACTATAGTCACCATGCTGTACATTACATCCTATGACTTATTTATTTTATATCTGGGAGTCTGTACCTTTTGACCACCTTCACCAACTTTGTATCAATTCCCCCTACACACTGTACTGAGTAATCAATCCCCTTTCTGTCAGCATCTCACACAAAAATGCCAGGTAACCAAGCGAGGTCAGCAGGGGGCCCTGTCTCTGTTTCACACAGATCTCTGATGAAAACTAAGGCTCAGGCAAAAAAGAAGGTAACAGCAAAACTAATGACATTAGTCAATTAAGTACAAATTTATTTTCTTGGGTTTCTTTTCTGTAAAATGTAAAATCTGTTCCAGGGCATTATTAGGTATCAAACTAAAACTGAAAGAGTAGAATCTCTGACAGCTGAAGGAACTACCACACTCACGTGTTCTCTGACTAGCAACCACACAAGCTCACCTGACTGTCCACTGCCAGCAAGGCTGATGAGGAAAATGTAACACTTCACCAGGCTGTGCAGGGCTGCAGTATCACTGGCCCGCCAGCAGCAGGTCTGCCTGTGAGGTAGCACTGTGTTAATTTACAGGAATCCCTTTATATAGAGGCTCCTGTAAGAGACTTACTGTGTGTTTCTAAAACTGACATTTTCCTCATCTGTGATTCCTTTAGCTATCTTTAAGATCTGAAAATATAGCTTTCATTCAAGCAATTAATAAGTAATCCATGTGTTTTCAAAAGCCTTCCGTTTCAAGGAAAACATAATCCTTAACTACTCTACAAGTTGTATTAGTTTTGAGTTGGTTAAAAAATAAAAACCGAAACCTTCAACAAATTCTTTTGCCTGTTGTAATGCCTTAATTGGGTATCAAAGAATGTTTAATGGTTCAGAAAGAGGAAATGCTGGAAACCTCTCAGAGGTCACCTGGTTACAGGTGCTCAGGACTGAAAAAGGCCATCTGACTAGCTTCAAAACAGTGCTGTTTAAACTGTGACATTCAATTAAGACTTTAGGGCTTGAGGCTCCAACAAAGCAAGAAAATGCAGCACACCTCTGCTTCTCATAAAACAAACAGACTTCAATTACCAATTCTTTGCTAATGGATAAACTGAATTAACAACTACCGGTACTGGAAGGGAGCTGCTCTTATTTCCATTTCACAGACAAGGTAACTAAGGCTGAGAAAGGTAAAGTAAGCTTGTCCAAGGTCACATAGCTGTAATTGAGAGCTATTATTTTACCAAACTCCCAGGCATGCATTCTTAGCTGCTAGGCTGTTTGCGTCTGTAATGGAATTCACATAAATCCAAAATTAAAACTATTCAATGTAAAAATTGTGTTCCTGGTTCCTATCACAACAATCTCCAATGAACTAATAAACTGTCATTAACCAACAAATGACTGTGGAAGAATAAAGACATTTAACATCTCTTCCTTCCAGACAGTGGAGTGTGGGGCAGGCAGGAACACGAAGGCAGTCCACTGGGTTGCCCTTTCCCAGGTTTCATCTGCTGTGTGACTAAAATTTTAAATCTTCTTTGTCTTGACTGTCCTTCAATGAACTCAAGGCTGGCAATAAAAGTCCCACCAGACAAAAACCTGTGTCATTTAAGTGCATCGTTGTGTCTAAATGAATATGAGCAGGGTTGCTTATACTTGTCCAGTTTAATATATTAAACATTAAGCTATTTTTCTGCCTGAACATTTTAAATAAAAAGTACAATACAGTGATAAGGCATGAATCATTTAGTTTTTAAACAGTTAACACAAATTTTGGCAGAACCTTTAATTCTTCAATCTTCTGCTAATCCACCTCCACTATCCCTTGGATATTTAAAGATGAAACTAGTCGTAAGCTCTGGTTTTTCCCTTAATACTTTGGCATTAGCCTGAACCTTTTCCCCAAATCAGCCTCCTCACATTCCTCCAGGCTGTCTGCAGCGATGGAGCTGCATAAAAAGAGGTCCCTTGGCATGAAACAGAACAGTCAGGCCCCTTTCAGAATAATTAACCATCAACAATGTGTTCTTCAATTAACATAGTTACTTTGCATGTTAAATAAGCAGGGCTGCTGAAACAGCCTCTGAAAAGGCCACTATTTAGGCAAAAAATTAAAAAATAACTGAAAAGCAGCATTGTATAACCAAAACTAATTTTTGCTAAGAAAACAACTGCACAAAACCCTTGTAGCTGTAGCAGGACTACGCCTCTGATCAGGAATAACAACACATTTCTTTCAAATTCCTGCCTTTATTTTAAACAAGAGTCACTTTCCCATACTTCTTTCCCTTGTACCAGACCAGGAAACAAGACCTCAAGAAGGTGCATGTAGCAAAAAGATGATCACAGTTCTAAAGGACTATTTTCCTGAAGTCTAAGATTGTTTCCAACAACCTACTTCAAACCATCCTTACCCGACTGTGCTGGAAGTGAGAGCCAACGCCAATTCCAGGAGACCCTGGGGAGGGAACTGGGGAGGAGTTGGGAGAGGAATGGAGGTTCCCAGTTATTAGTATGCCAATATCATTGTCCATATCATCTGGGAATGGAAGGTCAACAAACATGTCATCTAGAGGGGGGAAGTGGGGGGAAAGCACAAAAATTAAAAAAATAGTTCATCCATATCCCCAACTTAACCAATACTTTGTTTTGTTGGCCTATGCCTGCTACAGGCAGGTGCTATTAACAAATTAGTGTGATTTACTGCATGCCTACTGAGTGCAAGGTGTTGCAAATTATTCTTTCATTCTGTACTCTCTCTAATGATCTCCTAATATGAAGTGTTAACAGAATGGAGAAATAAAGAACATATCCTGCACATTCTGTATAGCCTCCAAAGGCACATAAAAAAATGGCAAAACAGCTAAAGAAGCAATTTAATTTTTAAACAAAGTTAAAATTGACACTATCCAAGAAAACAGCAGACTCCATTTATGCAGCCAATTAACATCTAAAATACTGGAGGCTGAATCATGCATACTGGAGGCTGAATCAATGCATGTTAATAGGTGTGAACCCGCCCTGAAAGTAGAAGCCTATTCCACAAGCAGATCCAAGCACCATGTTTTCACTTAGAAATCCTCTTACACAGAATAAAAGTAAGGTATATGCACAGCAGAAAATCTGGAAAGTACATAAGAGGAAAACCATCACTCACAACCCAATCATCATGAACTTTTGTGCCATGATTTTCTTTCTTTGGTTATTCTACTGTGATCGTATTATATGAGGGTTGTCTGGAAAAATAGAAGCATTTATGGCTGAATTTTTTCTGGACAGTCCTCATAATATATATATGCACACAGCATGGCATCTTTTTACCTCACTCCTGACCATTTGACAGGAATGAATGCTGGTAGCTGTTAAAAATTCTTGAAAAAGCAATGCAAAAGGCTGCATAATATCAAGTGTTTACATTTTGTAACTGTTCCTTAGCAAATGCCTTAATATATTCAGACCAAAAAAAAAATCTATTAATAATTATCAAATTAAAAGTTGTTTTAGAACAAATTAGATTCCCAATGATTAGCTCAAGGAAGGTGCTATCTTTATATTGCCCAGTAGTCTCCACACATTTCAAATCAGATCAAGAGATATTTATTGAAAGAGTGACACCCATGTACAGGACACTACCAAGCAGGTAACGATATTGTTAATTACCCAAGGGAGGAAAATATTTATTTGGTCTTGGTTATAGTGCAGACAAGTTAAATCTTCAAAACTGAAAAGATTCTCTACCCTTCCAGCCCCTCTTCACATTCCATGTCACTGACTGCAGCACAGAAAGCCTGCAGCAGCCTGACTCCCTGCACTAGCTCTCTGGGTGAGAGTCTGCTGAAGATGCTGAGCTCTACACACACACAGCCAGACACTCACCATTGTTAGGACTAAACCCATCTTCATTGGGGTAGTTGGCTGGAGCCACCTGGATGGTTGATGACGTGGGGAATACCAAGATGTGTGTACAAGAAGCATCTTGAGGGGTGTTAAGTTGAGATGACTGCATGTTTAACGCAGTGCTTCGGCCAAAAACAGAGCCCATTGTGACAGCATCTTTAAAAAATAATTGTATCAATTCCTTTTGTGCAGCTGTAAACGACTCCAGAAATAGTTTCTAAGAAGACCTGAGCTGGAGTGATATGAGTCTGACACAACTGCCATGATGAACACACACTGAAAGCTGAGTCCAACTGTTTAAATATCTTCAGATATAAAGCTATAATAAACCAAGCCTCATTTCACACTGGAAAGGTTAAGATAAAATTGGACTGAGTCTACCAAGTATGTTTTCATTATTATACTCATAGAAGTACTTCTTAAAATAAATCTCCCACTTTCCCTTCTTTTGTGGTTGCTCAGAATTTAAAAAGTACTATTCTAAATGACACAATTCTGTAGAAATGATGCCATTCAATGAATAACTGTTGTAACTAACATTGATTGAATGATTACTATACCCCAGATTCTGTGCTAAATTCTTTATTCATGTCATCTCATTCAATCATCACAGCCCCCTAGGCACAGGCAACACAGGGCATCTGTCTCACTGGACTGATGACAAGTAACCCCATTCTCACATCACAACACTATGTACTTTTCTAGGGAATGAGTGAACAGGGCTTCCCATTTGATCAATACGATATTTGGGTAGTAAAAACAAGTTTGAAAGTTTAAAAAGTATAATATTGCTTAGTTATAAAATTATAAAATGGCATAGTTGCTAATTTAAAAAGAAAATCAGCAGCCACAATGTTGTCTAAGTACTGGCACACTTATTAAGAATTGACTATGGGCTAGGCGTTGTGCTAAATGTTTCACTCCTGTGTGCCTCACCACTCATCCTCAACCATTTAAACTCCAAATAGCCTCTCTCAGGGCTACCTAGAGATTCTATCAAACACCTGTCTACAAAAGGATATTCAAACACGTGTCATGCTAGTGTCCACTTCAGTCCTTTTTGGAGGGTGATCACCATACACTAATAAGTTGGGATCAGGCAACAGTAATCAGCCATGACCCCAAGAGCTCTCAGTCATATCCCAAAATGTAGGCTCTCTCCCAAGCTGTGGTCAAGAAAGATACTAAAATAACAAACCACTACCCTTGGAAGAGACCAAATGTACAAGCGACCAAGAGTACAAAATTCTCTTATAAAGATAATAATGACATGTTCTACACCTGTCTGTGGGTTTCAGTTTGAATGGACTGAACTGATGTGGTACCTCATCAATGAAACTGACAAGAGGAGATTTACCTGGCATCACTACAAAGGACCCCTGGGGCTCCATGGCAACCAGGCAGGCACTAAGAATAGAAGGAGAGTCTGCGGCAGAGATCCCACACATCCGGCACACATCCTTGAGCCGTTTGCTGATTGTCTGTAGTGAACATTCTCCAAGGAGGATACTCCAATCTGAAAACAAACATCATCATCATACAGTCTTTAGAAATTCAAGTTTGAGCATTTTACCAGTTTTGTCTGGTAAGTGAATTTCCAGGATTGGGCCCTAAAGGGCATGTGGCTTTATACAGGTTACCCAAGTAACAAAGAAAATGTTACTTGACTTCTATTATACCTCATTAACAAAGAAACCAAGGCCTACTACTCTGCAGATGAAAGTCACATTCGAAATGACCTATGCGAGTCCAGCACAGGTCCACGTGGATCTGGACCCTTCAGATCCTTTCTGATGATGCTGCCAGTCTTTGCTATCGCTTCTTCTCCTCCAGGTCTGGCTCACTCACAGCCCTTATCAGCACTTTTCTTTAGAAGAGAGCAAAGTTGGGGGCGAACCTCAGTTTTGTATATCCTTGTAGGTTGGTTGTTTCCATGAAAGGGAAGCAGGAACAGAAACAAGAGGAACCTCACTTAAAACATCTGAAGGCGCTAATAAACAATGGGTGTGAATAAAGCACTCTGAGTGATGCTGCACTAATCATGCAGATTAAAAAGTTGACACAATTCTTCTAATATTTGTTTACTGCCTCCAAACAAAGCCACCGTATCTACTCAGGGAGCCATCGAGGGGTATGTTACTCTGGGTATTGAAAAGTACTCGGTTCTCTCTTTGGCCTCCCTGACACCCCAGGCATGTCACATTCCTGCAACAGCACACTGTGTCATACCATGTTCCACTAATAGAAGGCTATTTCACTGCAGGCTTCTCTACCTCTACATGTTTTTCCCAAGCTATTCTCCACTTAAAGAGCAGATGAGAAGAAAAAAATTTTCATACTTCACATCTTAATGAATTTCAAATTGAAGTGGCTGAAATAAAAGTAGATAGGAACATGAAGGATATATTTTTAAAAACCAAAGAAAAAAACAACAGATGTGAATTCTGTATTTAAAACCAAATAAGAAGGAAAGGCTATAGAGTATTTTTATCACAGACACTCTGGTGATGAAGAACTGAAATTCACAAAGCTGGCTCAAATCTATGGGCTCATAGCTGATACTGTCCCACAGAAATGCGGTGCGCAGACCTCAGATCCCCAGACTGGTGGCTGGCTGGTCAACTGCTTTCCTGTACTCTAGGCTCTTCTTCACGTTTTCATCCCTTGAAAGTACATTTTCTCTTAATCTTTTGATGGAGTCCTCAGTCACATCACACTCACAATCTTCCCCTCTAAGAGATAAGAAGAGTGTGCTCCTTCTAAAACATCATATAAGGGAAGGTGACAGTCTTAATAATTTTCCAAAACACCAAGTGACTAGACTACTAAACTACATTTTTATCCCCTCTTCTTCTTTTCTATTATATTCTAACTTTTCCCCAGGGTTAAGAGTAGCTCAAAACCGTTAAGAAATAAGATTCACTAAAAGGCATACTAAGAGAGAAGATAGGAATTCTGACAGAAATGAAGTGATGAATCCCCTAATGTACTAGATCTCCAGGATACTGACATAAGATTCATTATAAGTATAACATAGTTTAAAAAATAAAAAGGGTAATATTCTCTATTGGTCTACACTATAATTTATTACTAAAAAAAACTGTGTACAAAAGATTCCTAAGAGAACACTTATTTAATATATATTATGTAATGTTTGTATAAACTGCTGTTAAACTCTAATAATTAACTCACTCAATGCTACAATGCAAATTATATTTGTATCAAAAATTTTATTTCAGGGTTCCACAAATATCTGATACAAATTTCATAAAAAAAATAGTATGTGCAACCTAATGCAGGGATCAGCAAACTATGGTCCACAGACCAAATCCTGCCTGCATGTTTCTGTAAATAAAGTTGTTTTAATACAGCCGTACCCATTCAATGAGGTATTATCTATGGCTGCTTTGAAATTATAAGGGCAGCACTGAGTAGTTATAATAGGACTAGCTAGCTTGCAAAGTCAAAAATATTTATTATCTGGCCCTTTACAAAGAAAGTTTGCTGACTCTGCTCTAATATACTTGCATGCACAAAATTACCAAGCTAATTTGTGGCATATGTTTTGCTTTTGTGCAGACCTTGGGAAAAAATCTTCTCTCATCTATATGCACATATTGAACTTCGGCAGGCAAGGCAGCTGCCAGAGGTCAGCTGTATTATGTTACCTACTGCCTTCAGTGCTTTGTGACCTATGACAAAGAATATAAGCATTTGGTTGATATATTTGGGGATTCAACTTAAAACAATATGCTCTCTTAAAGCTCCAGACTAAAGAATATCACAGTGGCAATGTGGGTAAAGAATGTTCTAATTTGCAACTAGTTATCCTTGTAAATTAGGATTACCATGCTATTGTCTCGCCAAAGCAAAATAAAGAAATACAAACCTAATCACCACCAACTACCAAAAATAAACAAATGAAAGAAACTGAAGGAGGGAGATGCTGGGACAGCTCAGTGGTTGCGCACTTGCCTTGCAATCATGAGGTCCGGGGTTCAATTCCTCACCCCAGCCCCTGCAAACCCCTTATGCTGAACTGCGGCGCAACTGGTAACCGCCGATATGGCTCAGCGACAAGAGTTCTTGCCTCCCATGCAGGCCCCCGGTTCAGTTCCCGCCCCGTGCAGCCCCACATCCACCTGTGTAAAATGAAACCATGTCACAACTAATGATGTACAACTATGGAGACTACTCTGCCCCCTGCCCTCTCTCTTTCTCACCACCTCACAAACAATAAATCCTTAAAAAAATAAAAAAGAAATTGAAGGATGTTCTTATGTGACTTGTACTATCCTCCATAATCTCTGATATAAAATTTTCATAATAAAACTGATTTGTTTTTCTCTGATTCAATATACAAGTAAACACTAGAAATCCCAATTTACTTGAGTATCATTTTTACATTAACAAAACATTATTTTTCTGTTTTATACATTGGGGCTCACTACTCAAGATTTCTTTGGGTAAATGGTTTTATTGCTAACAAAGTTTAAAAACCACTAGTTATCTGTGTATTTAGAAGGATGAGAAAATATTATATGCTTTATTCTTACTGTCAACTTTACTATCTTCTCTCTCAGCTCAGTCAATGGCATTAGGTTAGCCTGTGTACATACTACTTCAAGAATTTCTCACCTTTAAGCTCCCCATGGCCAAGACGCCCAAGCCGCCCGATTACAACTCTCCAGGGTAGAGATGTCATCTGGACAATACCTATGCACCATTCCCACAGCTTCTGCAGTCCAATTTTACGTGCAGACACTTTACTCCTCCGTGATCTAAAAAGGAAAGTAATGGAGAAGAGGTCTGCAAATGAATCGAAGTTATCACTTAGACAAAACCAAGAAAATTCCAAAGAACCCACCCAGATGGTACCTACTGTGGTTAGGTAGGAAAATTAGAAAGATTCATATCTAAGGAAAAGCACAGTATCAATTTACATGCACATAAACACCAAGGCTCCTCACCTGTTTGGTAAAGCAATATTTACAATACAAGTTTCTAGTAACTCCCCGTGGAGGTCAGTGCAGGAAGCCAAAAGCCAGCGCTGGTCGTGAGACAGACAATAACCCACAAAGAGCACATTATATTTCTGGCTTGCTTCACCAAATGTCTCTCCCAGTTCTGTCTGCTTGTCTTTGATTGGGGCCAATATAAAAGGAGGGGAGTAAAGCTGGATTGGGCTGGGCCGCTGAAATCAAAATCAAAATCAGTATCAGTATCAACACAAAGCCACTCAGCTTAATGTTTACAACAAAGCCCAGAGCACTGAGTAAAAACAACAGAGAGTAATGATAATAGATTGCCCTCTTCCCTGGAATATATATATATATCTCAATGATAACACAGATAACAAAAAGATTGTCGGGAAAGCTGGGATGGATCAGCGGGTTAAGTGCTCGCTTTGAAGCCCTGGGTACCGAGGATCAAATCCTGGCCCCGGCCCATGCAGACCCACATGCTGAACTGGGGTGTGCCCCCAGTTCAGTTCTTGCTGGGACCTATGTGGGAGGCTCCCGGCCTAGTTCCTGCCCTGCGCAGCCCTGTGCCCACCTGTGGAGTGAAACTATATGGAAAACTAATGTCAACTATGGAGACTGCTCTGGGCCTACCCCTTCTCTCTGTCTCTCTCTGTCTCTGTTTCTCTCTCTGTCAAAAATCAATAAAATAAATCTTTAAAAAAAAAAAAAAGATTGTTGAAATGATGTAAGCTAGGAACCCAATCAAACCAGTATTTCCTTATTAAAAGAATTACTATTTTAGAAAGTATAATAAATTGGCCCAACATCATTATTTATTAGGAAAATAGAAATTAAAACCACAATGAGACACCACTACACACCCATCAGAATGTCTGAAATAAAAAAGACAGAAAACACCAAGTACCGGTGAGACTGTGGAGTAACAGACCTTTCATACACTGCTGGTGATACAATTCCTTAGGAAAAAATTTTGACAATATCTGCTAAAGCTGAACAAACACAAACCCCATGACCCAATGAAATGCATATCGTATATGTTTACCAAAGGACAGGGATAAGAATGTTTACAACAGAATTATGCATATTACCTCCAAATAGAAAGTACCTAAATACCCATCAACAGTAAGACAGACGACACATTGTGATATAGTCACACAATCAGAATACTAAACAGCAAAGAGAATTAAAAAACTACCACTACAAGCAACAAAATGGATGAATCTCTACAATGAGTAAAAGAAGCCAGACACAAAAGATTATAAATTACATGATTCAACTTATATAAAAGTAAAAAAACCAGGCAAAACTATGTTGCTTTAAGTTACAATAGTGATTACCACTGGAGTGATTAGAAGGGACTGAAAGGGAGAGGTTTCTGAATGATTATGTTTTGTTTTTTGTGTTTGTTATATGATGCTTTTACTTAGTGAGCATTCATCAAGCAGTACACTTAGGATTGAGTACTTTTCAGTTTGTATATTATACTTTGGTTGTGTGTCATTTAAGAAATCACAGCATTAGCTGTTACCAATGACAAATATTTTAGCTAAACTGTGACAAAATTTAATTATCATCTTTGCTTACAGCTATTATAAGCACATTTTAATATTTAATAAGCTATAGCGGGGGTCAGCAAACATTTACAAAGGACCAGATAATAAGTACTTTGGGCTTATGAGTCTCTGTCACATAATCTTCTATTTTTTAAAGATTTATTTTTATTGCTTTTGACAGAGAGATACAGAGACAGAGAGAAGGGGGAGGGCCCAGAACAGTCTCCATAGTTGCACATCATTTTTTTTTCCACATAGTTTCATTCCACAGGTGGGAGTGGGGCTGCACAGGGCAGGAACTGGGCCAAGGTCTTCACCCCGGTGAGAACTGAACTGGGAGCACTCCCCAGTTCAGCATATGGGTCTACACGGGCAGGGGCCGGGATTCGGGGTTGCAAAGTGAGCACTTAACCCACTGAGCCATCTCGGCTTCCCCTAATCTTCTATTTTTAAAAACAGTATAATAATCATTCTATCTAGTTTGTCATACAAATAGAGGCTTCAGACTGGATGTAGCCCATAGTCATCATTGGTGACCTCTGCACTATATAGCAAAAGAAATAATTATGGAATTATAGAATTTTAAAGCTATAAAAAACCTTGAAAATAATTTAATCCAATTCTGTCATTTTAGAGATCCAGAACACAGGCCTAGAGATATTCAACCAGTTAAAGTTGCAGAGCTAACATTATCACTGATCCATTCATTCTCCACAGAGCAGAAATTCCACTCCTAGGTACTTACCAAAAGAACCGAAAACATGTATCCATACAAAAACTTGTACACAAATGTTCACAGTAGCATTATTCATTACAACCAAAAAATGGAAAAACCCAAATGTCCATCACTAGCAAATGAATACAAAAATGTGGTATATTCATATAATGGAATATTATTTAGCCATAAAAAATAAAGTACTGACTGACACATGCTATGACACTGATGAACCTCAAACATGAGGCCATAATAAATGAAAAAAAGCTAGACATAAAAGATTACAAATCCTAGGATTTTAATTAAATAAAATCTGCAGAACAGGCAGCCCCATAGACACAAAGTATAAACAGATGAGTGGTTGCCAGGAGCTGCAGGAAGGAGAAAATGAGGAGGGACTGCTATTAAATATAAAGTCCCTTTTTGGATTAATGAAATGTACTGAAGTTAGTGGTGATACTTAAACAACTCTGCGAAGAAACTAAAAACCACTGAACTATACAATTTTTAAAAGGGTAAATTCTATGATATATGAATTATATCTCAATAAATTTCTTTAAAAAAGAGTCCAGCTGAGGTTGCCTAAAAAGTTTTGTGTGAAAAAAGTTAAATGTCAAACATTTGAGATACAATAGATAGACTGTGATAAATGACTAAGTTAAAACATAATTTTATAAAGAAAGGCAATAACTCAATTTCTGGAGAAAAAATAAGTAGAAACAATTTTAATTCTAGAAAAAGCTAATAGAGAAAACAGATAAGCTGCTCACCAAAGTGAAAAAATATAAACTCAAAAGAATAAACTAACCTAAAACTGACAGACAGAACTTTTATATAAGCCCAGAATAAATGTAGGTTGTCAACTAAGCAGCTTCCTCTCCAGGGACCAACATGACCTGAACCAAGTTACAACAAATGCAGTATTATCTATAGTTGCATCATTGTCTCACTTCCAAACTTTTACTTATAGAAAAGATAAGCATTTTCCAGAGTTTTCCAGAAAAACTTACATAACCAACTAAAATCTGCAGTTTTTAGTGTTGTTAAGTTCTCATGATGAAGAAGTATTTGCTTGCTTTTATTAATGGGTAATCTTCCATTTAATAAAGTTGTGGGAACTGATTTTTAATGGCTTTGAACATTCTAAACATCTAACTTCAGGATGAGGTGATAAAAACAAATGTATAACTTTTGTATAAAACATGTTTGGCTCCGGTACTTTAAAATTCCCCTTGAGGTACACATACGTGGGAAGCAGTTTTAAGGAAATGGAGAGAAAATGTGTTCATGTGGATACAGAAGCCCTGGGACAAGAAGAGGAGGAGAGCGTGACTCCCTATCAGAAGGTGCATCAGAAAGCGAGGGCCTGTGTGCAATAAACACACAACTGCTGTACCCGGAAAGAAAAGAACTGAGGACGTCAGAGTGACTTAAGACACAGATCAGTTTCAAAAAATAAAGAACAAAATAAAGTTGACCAGGGGAAGCCGGGATGGCTCAGTGGGTTAAGCGCTCACTTTGTAGCGCCGGGGACCAAGGATCGAATCCTGGCCCCGGCCCGTGCGGACCCATATACTGAACTGGGAGCTTGCCCAGTTCAGTTCTCTCTCTGTCTCTGTATCTCTCTCTCTCTCTCTCTCTCTCTCTGTCAAAAATAAAAATAAATAAATAAACATAAATTTTCAAAATAAAGTTGACCATTAGTAACTAAATGTGGGAAGTACACTGTTGCCTTAAGTCCTACAAATAGCAAGTGTTTGCTTGCCTCTTTTCTCAAAAGATTTTACAACTTCAGAGAAGTACCTCCATTATTTTAACTTTAGGATTGAAGAAAGCTACCACTCTTACAGAAAGGTAGAAGACCAACCACATAACCAACTCTCCTGGTTTGCACCTTGCAAATTTCTGCCCTGAGAGCACCTACCTCTGGGTTCTTGAGCGTCATCTCAATGCTGGCAGCAGGCCCAAATCCCGTGAGGGACTTAATGTGGATCTGCGTGGGCAGAGGTCTCCTGCACTGGCAGTACACTGAAAATGCCATGGACTTCAAGTACTGAATGTAGAAAACCTGCTCATCCTTCATTGTCTGCAGCATGTACTGGCAAGGCACAATCTACAGACACGAACACAAACAAAGCTAGACATTGAGATCTAATATGCTCCTAAGAAATTCAAAAACTGAAATGACACAAATTCTTCACTTGGATGGGGCAGGAAACTTTAGTATTAAAATTAAAATATATTAATATAATTCAATCTTAATTCCTTCCAGTGAGATAAAATCCTATATTCAAATGTACACTAGGAACTTAAAAAAAAAGAGGTATTGTTTTGTTGGTCAAGTTATTATAATACATTGTCACTTAGAAATTACCCTGTTCCCATTTTAGGGGTAAATTCCCTCAAATTTAAAAACTTTCTTTTCAATTTATTTCTCGTTTTCATATATACATAGTGTTCATAGCGTCTTTGAAACTGTCTAACCATTTTTCAGAAAAATGAAAAACTATCAACAACCTATTCTGATAACTTCAATTTAAATCTTCCATTTCTCTAAAACAGCTTTAAAGTAACAGAAAACTTTACTTTTACTTTAGTTAAAGCTAAACTTTTACTTTAGTCAAAGTAAAACAAAAATCAAACAACCAAGGTGTTATTTTTCACCTACTAAATTATAAAAAGTAAAAAAATAATTATTGCACAGCAAAGCGGGCAAGGATGCAGGGAAATAGGTGCTCTCACACACTGCTGAAAGAGTGGTAAATAAGTATAACTTTTTTGGAAAGGAATTTGGCAATATTTATCAGTACCAATATCTAAGAGTCTACTTTAAGAAATAACATAAAATGTGGAAAACGATTATACATAAAAAAAGATGTTTGTTATGGCTTTATTTATAATAGTGAAAAAGTGGAAGCAAATTAAATATCTAACTGTACAGATGTGGTTAAATGTGAAGATATGCAATCATTTTAAATACTGCTTATGAAAATTTCAAATAATATGGAAAATTATCCATGAATAACACTAAGTACAAAAAGCCTATAAATTAAAACTGTATAAACAAATATACAGAAAAAAGGCTAGAAATACACAATGGCAATGAGGGCTGAATTGAAAAGGTACAATTGTGAATATTTTTCTTTTACATTCTCATGTACTTCGAATTTACTTTCATAAAAAAACAAAAGTAAAAAACAAACTTGCACAGTCACCTGGAGAATGAAAGAATTTCTCATATGCTCGGGTAAGTTATCCAGCATCTCTGTGTAGCAGCGCATCAAACTCAACAGCCAGAAGTTTCCGGAAGTGGAGTCCTCCTCCGCCGTGTAGGTGAAGGGGTCCACCATGTAAATGACAATAGCTGGAGGATAGGCTTGGCTGTCTGCAGAGTCAGGCTCCGTGGGAATTCCTATTCTCTCCCTTTCCGTAACACTGCAGAGAAAGTCATTGATGAGATACACGAAATAAACATAAATTACATAAAATAAAATCAATTCTAGAGCACACCGACCCCCTGGACAATGATTACAGATTAAATGTAGTATTAACATGTATCATATTACCAAAAGAAAGGCAAAGCAAGTAGTTAGCAACCGGACAGATGTAAATTAACAGTATGCCCCTCTAAGATGGGCAATCTCTTACAAATCCCCTTCTGTCTCTGTGGCTAGTCTACAAAGATGTTGCATAATACTATTATGTTAACAATAACAGCTTACTAATTTCCATATACTATATTCATGTAATAGCAATAACAATATTAGCATTAATAACAGTTTACTATTAAGCTAATAAGTTTAATAATAAGTTAAGTCCCAATTTCTTAACACTGAAGCTATTGACTGACAGCTGTTACTTTCTTTTGGGAAGAGGAGAAATAGCACTTCACTGGACTTAAGAGCCTCATGAGGCTGACGCGGGGCAGAGGGCAGAAGAAGAGTAGACAGGGGTCCAAGCTGAAGCCACCCTTCTCTGTTAGGGAGTCACGTACCTTTCTTGTCCTTCCTGCGAGGGCTGAGCATTGCTCTGCCCAGGCTCCATGTCCCCACTGCAGCCTAGGTTCCCTTGCGTCCTATCGGCAGAACTGGCCCCAGTGCTGGGGTTCTGCCCTCCTACACTACCAGTGAATCCTGAAGAGGTAGTGCTGATCTGGTTGACAACCGTCGCAGAGGCAGATGCCGACCCCGGAGGCACGGAGGAACCCGAAGCCGAACTACTTGCTACAGGGTTCCCAGAACTGCCATTAGCAGTGGAACTGAATGCACCGCCAGCTGAGGGAGCCGCTGGTCCTGAACTTGAAGCTGGAGGCCCAGTGTTCCCAGGAGGGGCTTGTCCCTGTGCCGCTGCTGGTGGGGCCTGGTACTTAGGTGGTGTCAGCAGGCTGCTGTCGAGCTGCAGAGTGGCCAAATAAGGTGCTGAAAGCAGAGTACATGCAGAGAGGTGACTAGTGATTCTGTGTGTCAGGCAGTCAGAAACTGAGAGTGGTCTTTTATTTTTAAATTATGCTTCCACGCTGCAATATTCCAGTTATGATACCCAAAATGCTACCTCCACATCTTTATATATATATGCTTATATATCCTGCAAACACAGAAACACACATGGAACTACTAATTATTAATTTTGGAGAAGAACCAATTTGAAAAGAAAAAAAAATTTATCATTTGTAACATCTTCAGTTCAGACTGATTTCATATGCCTTCACTGAAAAATGAGAGGTCATATATTTTTTCTATCGCTATCATAGTATATCATGCTCCTATGCATATACAGCTTCACACGCTTCTTTAGAGTCTCTTGGGAATCTGGGTTACAATTAAGCAGTTAATATCAAGTCATGCTGCTAAGTTTTTGAAATGTGGAATGCATCAGACAAGACTTCTTTAGGCAACTTTAAATACGGTAGTTTTTAAATAACATATGTACACATAAAAATTAGCATTTACCTAGAACACAAAATTAAATCTAAATAGATATAGCAATGGAAAAGAACCATTACCTGAGACAAAAGGAGTATAATGTTATACTTTA
Source organism: Craseonycteris thonglongyai (assembly GCA_004027555.1). Taxonomy (NCBI): domain Eukaryota; kingdom Metazoa; phylum Chordata; class Mammalia; order Chiroptera; family Craseonycteridae; genus Craseonycteris; species Craseonycteris thonglongyai. The sequence goes on along the minus strand of PVKE010019210.1, from coordinate 12,223 downwards.
AAGGATGAAGGGAAGGAGCAATTTGCTATTTTCCTCTCAATTTCTACTTCCCCATATACATCCCCATTTACCTAGGTGATGGCGGCAAACTTGCGCATAAAGCTTGAGTCTGGAATGATTGTCATTCTCCTCACTGCTCCACGGCTGGTTGAACCACTCACTCACAAGCTCGTCAGTCAGCTTCTGTGCCACAGTCTTCCCCACGCGCATGATCCCATCACGTAGCACTTTGCAGATGGGCTTGTGCTGCCCAAGCCTACACATCTGATACCACAAACAAGACCATTAGTCACAACAGGAACCACTGCTCCAGTACATATCATTAGCGAGGCAGAGTCTCTACACATGGAAGCATTTTCCTTTTTCTTTTACTGTTAACACATGCAACCAAGCCAATGCTATAAGCAGGTCCTTTCTGGTGATTATCAGGTACCCTGAAATTGCTCTCTCCAAAACCTGGACTAAGCCCTCTAGAGAATAATAAATATTTCTTCTGAAGAAAAATAAATGTTCCTGCACACCAGCCCATCCCTCCTGCACGAGGGAAGACCGCTGGGCACGACCCAACGGCTAATGGTCCAATGAGGAACTAACCAGAGGCCGACTGAGGCATGTGTCCACTAAAACCTCTTAAGTAATCCCCACTCATAATGTTTTCCCATAAGATAACATTAAAATTTTATGGGCCATCTGTTAGACTATTACAGACCTTTGGAGATCACCAATAGCAGAAGCCACTGAAGTGCCAGGTATGCTGATCACATTTTTAAAGTAAATAGTTGTTTTAGCACAATGAGATTCTGTTGTTAATCTCCAGGACACTAAATAGGTGCTTATGGCAGAGAATTAACATAATAAACCTGCCCAAAGTAAGCTACTTAACTACCTGCTCACCAGCAGGAGAGCCCGTATTAGTATCCCTTACTAGAGTTGATGAAATGAAGGCTTACCAAGCCCCACAAAATTCTCCAGTGTATACTCTTCTTAAGCAGGTACACATTACTACCAAATGAGCAATCCTGATAAAGTCATTAAGACCTAAAAAGATCCACAGCTTTTTATGTTTTGCTAACTTACACTGAAGGCTTCTCATTCCAGAGAATTGCCGAGCTTTAAAATTGCTTAGACATGTTTTGTATGTTAGGTTAAGTATGATTTAGTATGATTACACATCCACGGACCAGGAATTGTTTAGAAATTACTGTAGCCAAGGGTTTCCTTCAATGGCTTAATTGATGCCATCACCTCATATGTTAGCATCTCCTCACTTCTTTGCAGCAACACCTAAGTTTACCACTTTATGTGTACTCATACAATTGCAGATAGTAACTGTTCGGTTACAAAATGTTTTTGAAATTCAGCTTGGCATTTATTTAACAACCACATTTGTAATGCTAGAATGTGCGTGCCATTGTTCAAAACACTTTATAAATACTAATTTCATTAAACTTGCCAAATATAAAGACATTAGAAGTACAAAGAACTTGGTATATATGTACTTTTGGCAGAAGAATTGTGGTACTTTTTCTTAAAAAATAGATGTGATTCTAATTTTTCAAAATTAACAGGAATTTATGTGTTAAATATATAAAATTACCTACCTGGCTATTAAATTTACATTATTAATCTGTACCAAAATTTTAGAAATGTTAAAAATAACGGGAACATGGTTCATTAAACTTATCTTCTTATTCAGAAATCTTTAAGCCAAAGCTTTTTATACCGTTTTGAGGAACTTCCCTCATCATTCACCGCCACCCCCCCCCCCCCCCCCAAAAGTAGATGCACTTTCTTTTTGCAAAGGTCATCTTCTGAATAGCCACTCTCCTGTGGTGAACAATACTTTTTTAAATTTGAGCACATAAATGGGGGGAAAAAACAGCTGACAGGATTTTAAGATGTGTGCAAAGGCTGGTAGAGGAAAGTCTTCTGAATGTAATAAAATATAAGGCCAAGATGGGAAAGCAATTTACTTCCAGAAAAACTTGACAGTTTAATTCTTTTCTGCATCCTCCAACTATTTGCACATTTTCTTTCAGATCTGCTTTAAAGATAGTTATTCTTTAAGGTTTAGTCATAACTAGAAAGAATCTGAGGACTCATAAAACTATTTTAACACCTTTCTCACCTCATATACGGCGCTCAAGTCCCTGAAGAAAGTTTTGGCTCCTTCGAGCAAGGCCTCATTTTCTGGACACACCACAATATAGGCAACATCACGGTGGCCCCCGTATGGGTCCAACAACAGCCTCTCCCAGAATGGCAAGGAGAATGGCGAGATGGTGAGGAAGTCCTTGTCATAGCCTACCAGCAGAGTGGGGATAGGCAATGGCTCAGGAGATTCTTCCGAACCTAAGACAACAGTGCAGTTTAGGAAGGTGTCTGAGAAGCTGGTTCCCCAACCTGAATAATTCAGTAGCTCCTGGTGCATTAGTCTGAATTCTGCATCAGAAATCTCATTGCAGGTAGACATGATACTCTAAAGTGTTCTTCAAATCCTCTCATTAAATGTTCTCTGATGAAGAACTTAATCAAATGAGTCAGAACATGATTACAAAGGTTCAATAAAGTCAGAGGGCAGACTAAAACAAGTTAAAGTTAGTTTTCCAAGTAGCACTATGTCACTTTCCATAAGGTAAGTCCTATATTTCTGACCAAAAAGAAGCTGACTAGTTTAGAAGTTTATCCAAGTATAAATGCAATGAGGAGCAGGAAGGTGAGAATCTAATAAACACTCTACTTAGGGATTATTTTCCACATTGACCTTGATTATGCCAAGAATGTTTAGAAAACTTAACACCAATACTGACTTTAGGGAAACAAAGAGATTATACAATTTAATAGTCATGAAGAAAAAGACTATTCTGCCAGTAAAGCAAAGACTCGGCAGTAACTAAAGCTGTTGTTCATGGAACAAGCACATTAGACATCATTCAACCAGGGAAAGTGTCTACCATAGGTCCCCCGTCCTGCCATCTTGTGGAACTGCTGCCAGGTGAGCGGTCCCTGCACGTGCTGGATGTTCTCCCAGGTCCTGCCCGTGCGCTTCTTTTGGATGGCGTCTTGGAGAAAGGGTTGCAGGGACAACAGCATACGGACCACATCTTGGGAGGAGAGCATGCTGATGTCTAGCACTGGAAGAGAAATTAAATGAAAGTGAATTAGCACTCTCTTCTTTCTTGCCATCATTTGGGACCTCAGTTATAATCCATGACAAAGACATTATTGGTGGTACAGTCTATTTTTAGTAGATTCTAAAATACTTGACTTAGGGGCCAGGAGGAAAGATAGTCTTTTATATGGAAAAAAATAGGTTCCTCTATATAAATGAAGAGGTTAACTATAGAACTGCTTCAAAGTGGAAAGATAAGATTTTTAAAAATCATACAAACCTATTTCTCAGGTTGTTCATAAGGAAAGAGAGCTGCAAACATTTCTTAATTATTGTTTAACTTACTAATATCAATGGTTTGATTATATGAGTGAATAGAAATTTAAATAGAACTTGTGAAAACATTTAAAGATGCTCTTAATGTGAAGTATTTCCACAAAAGACAAAATTCATAAAGAAAAGGAAAATCTTCCATGCAGACAGAGGCGCATGCAAACATGGCAGAAACAAAGACAGGACTGAAAGTCATCTGTGTACAGAGGGGGTTGGGGGAAATCCATGGTTTCAGCAGATCAAATATTCTTCCTACTGGCCCGATGGGTTCTTAACCTAGAACTTGAAAACCGCCTGAAACTCCATGTAAAACTGTACATGCATGAACATATGTGCATTTTCCCCAGGGGAGAAGGTCCATAATGCTCTTAAAATTCTCAAAAACATGTGAGAAGCTATTTAGGTTCAAGGTGACCAGCTATAAATTTGCCCAGCTGGGTTCCTGTAGACCTTTCCTTACTCTTACTTTCCTAGCTGATCAGGATAGCGATGTGGATAGAAATCTAAGACTTAACTACCAATGAAATCTGACACAGAGTGCTTAGGGTTCTTAAGACATTTTTAGATATATCCTTGAATCAAACAAAGGTTACATATTGGTGGCCCACAGGTTGTTGTTTTTTTTTAATATGATTAACATTTTAATATATTTTTATTTATTTATTTTTTACAGAAAGAGATACAGAGACAGAGACAGAGACAGAGAGAGAATTGAACTGGGGGAGCTCCCAGTTTAGCACATGGTTCCGCATGGGCCGAGGCCGGGACTCGATCCCTGGTCCCCGGCGCTGCAAAGTGAGCGCTCAACCCACTGAGCCATCCCGGCTTCCCCAAGGTTGTTTTTTTTGTTGTTGTTTTTTTAAACCTTGAAACAAATATCTCTAGGAAATTTCATATACAAATCTGAATTTCTAGCTTTCTTTGAAAAAACAGGAGATACAACAAGCCTGGGGCTGAGACCCATTTTCCTGCACAACCACTTCTTGGAGCCAAGGAACGGCTGTGCCCTTCAGACAGTTCCCCATGGCCCTGGTCTCTGCTGCCTGCCTGAGACTGAAGCAGTCTTAACTGCCTTTATCTTCAAGCCTGTGCTTCTTTTTTTCTTACAGTAAAGTACATCTTGTTTCCATGCCTCTATCAAAAGTAGAAAAATGACAGATCAAGAGAATCAGATTAAAAGCAGACAATTCTTTGTGAACTCTATTCCTGTGCATACAAATAGAAAGTGTGTTGTGAAAGGACAGTTTAGGGCAATGTTTTTTGCAAATGTGGTTCCCCACATCATTCATTTACAGTATCTGTCTGGTCCTTTTAGGTATCTGAATTTGGAGCCCACACTTTCCCTGCAATAAAACGTGCTTTTCTTCATATCCAATGATAGCACTACTGACTCCTCCCACACAGACACTTTTCTGTCTGAAGGCCACTATCTAGTAAAAAGAATAACCCAAGATAAGCATCCACATTTCTTTAGGGGAAAGACTACTTTATTTCATTGATAAATTCATCCAGCAGCCATTAATTAAAGGCCTGATAAATATAAGGCACTGGGCGTACACCTAAGCAGTTATAAAACTGAGTATAACCCTTAAATGCTTCCTTACGTATCTCTTCCTCCAAGAAGTCTCCCAGCCTGGCCTATTCAGAAAACACCTGTCACTCTCTACTCCACTGACCTCTGTCCTCTGGACATACATTGATTATTCCAGATTTCCAACTATATTTAAAGAGCTTACATAACCGTCTCCCCTACAAAACTGAGAGTTGTTCAGAAGCAGGGTCCAGGTTTCACTCATGTAACCCCTCCAGCTCAGCCTCTGTTCCCACCATTCTACAGAATCAGCCCTTCTATGGTCAAAAGACAGGTTTAATCCTTACCTTCAAAGCTCAGCTGCTTTCTAATGCTTGTTGACTACTCTCTTTCTTGAAACTTGGTTACATAACAAAATTCCACAAAGCTGTCCCAGACCTTTTCACTCTATACTTTCTTTTTCCTCTTTGCCCTAGACTTATCATTTATATGCCAACTACTCCCTTTTCCCTGAGCTCCAGGCCCATGAAATCCCAAGTGTCTACCTGACATCTTTACTTAGATATCTCAAAAGGGATCTTCAAAACTTCTAAAACTCAATGTATCAACTTTCTCCTAAGACCTGATCTTCCTCCAATACACCTATCTTTGACTGATACCCTGTCTGTCCAGGTATACAAGTCACAAACCTGGGTGTTTTCTTTACTATCTCGCTCTCCCTGATCCCCAAAATTCAACCCATTACCAAGTCCTGCAGTAATACTTCCTAAACATCTCTTCAATGTTCCCCCTTTCTTGGCTTAGGACACTAAGTCAAGCTGTTGTTTCTTATTTGGTCTACTACAATACCCTTCTAAGTCTCCCTAAATTCATTCCTGCCACTTTCTAATCCGAAGCTCACATTAGAGTACATTTTTTTTCTTTTTGAACTACACAAACTTGATGTCAATGCCTCTTCATAAAACCCACTATGACTTATTAGAGCTCTTTGGATGAAGACCCAATCCTCATACGTCTCAAAGGGCTCTTGGTAATTTAGCCCACGATGGCCTGTAAGCTTTCAGTTTTCTGAAGACCCCAAGCTCTACATAACTCTGGGCTTTCACACTTGCCACTCCTTCTGCTTGGGACTCAATTCCTTGCTTCCTAGCCTCTTTACATAATTAATCTGTATCAGGTCGAGACCTCAACTGCTACTACTTCTTCAAGGAAGTCTTCCCTGATCTCTAGCCTAGGAAAGCCTCCTACCCCATGCTTTCACCACTTAGAATGGTTTGTTATATAATAATATGCTTATTAGTGTAATTATTTGATTAACATCCATTTTACAGACTAGATTAGAAAGCCCCTGAGGGCAGGCACCTGGCATCTTTCAGTCACCATTTTATCCCTTAGGAGGGACAACATTACTGATAGTGAATGGATAAGGGAAGGCTAAGTTGCTTGGAACTCTTAGAGCTCAACTCCAAAAATATTTGTCAAATGGAGCTTTTAATAACAGAAGAACCAGTGACATGCCCCAGTACCCACAACACAATGCAAAAATGTGATTACTGTTACAAGAGAGAGAAAGCACTGGGAAACCAAAGGAAGGAGGAAATACTCTGGAACTGGGTAGAAGGTTTCATGGAAGCAGTATCATGGCAACTTGACCCAGAAGAATGAGTGCATTTAAACATGAAAGAGTGTGCAAGTTAATCAGCTTGTATATTTATGGTGACTTTGATACTCAGCAGTCATAGGTTTCCAATATGAATGCCTGTATGAATTAATGTAAGAGGCAATTTTCACAAAATAATTATTCCTCTCCAAAGGTATTACAATGTAAAACATTTACCTAGCCCTTAAATTTAGGATGATATCAACATAGCTCTCACTTTAGTTATCTATTCTTTTTAAGAAATAAAATTTTAAATGTTACCATATAACAAAGTAAAGAAAATTTGTAAATTACCATCACACTGAGCTACTTTTCAAATTAAACTCGTGCTCTGGGAAACCTACCATTGCTATGGGGCCAGGAGTGCACAGTGGCACTTCTCACCAGTGCTTCATCCACTTTTCCACCCGTGGGATTATCCACATACTGCCGGCCCTGCTCCAAGGCATTAAAGCATTCCGTCCAGTAATCATTATTATCTGCTTGCACCCGGTCATAACTCCAGCTTACACAGGGAAGAGTTTGACGATTGTTGGAGGAAATGTAGTCCAGGAAACTCAGTGAAGCAAAAGGTTGTGTGTGTTGATTCTGGAGGAGGAGGAGAAGGCTTATAGGTGGCTCTTGGGGTTTTCTGGCTCCTTCCACCTGAGGAAGGTAGGTGGTCTGACACATCATTAAGCGCCTCTCCGCTGCTTGACCGATATCAGAATTCTTCCCAAAAATATCCAACTCATCTTCCAGGAAGAGTCCTGAGTTGTAGCCAAGTTTGCGATTCATAATCGCACTAAACCCACAGGTACAGCGGTACTGGTCCTCGTTGGAAGAATCAGGGATGTAAAGCCCAACGTCTGCCCCTTTGATATTCATGTTGCAAGCACAGATGCAACAGCTGTCAAAGTTTCTGTCTTTAAAGATATTCATCACAGAATCAGAGAGAATCAGGGTGACATACAGACTATGGGCTTCAGGAATCGGCTGCATGGTAGCAGGCTCCACAGAGTTAAGTGGCCGCGTGGTAGAGGGGGTAGAGGCTGGTGACCCCTGATCGGTGCTGTCATATTTGACAGACCCCTGACCACTGGCAGTGCCCCCACCTCTGGGAGTTCTTGGGGTCCTGGGGGTCCGTGGTGTGGGGACAGAGAAGCGAGGGGTTGCTGGAGACGGCAATACTCCTGCTCCACTGTTGCTGGCTGGGGCAGCGCTGTTCAACGTCACTGGTGTGTTCATCTGTGGTGTGTTCAGATAGTCTGGATCTGCGAGGCTCCCAACACTAGGCACATTGCTGCAACAAACAGAGCACCAAGTGAGACTTGGAGGCATGTCACCGATGCTGAACACACACAGACTCACCCAACCTGGCCTGTGCTATCATTTATTCGTGCGTGTTGTCACATGGAATACTCATTTCTTTTTATAAAAAAAAAAAGATTCAAAGCAGTCAGTGCAATATGTGGAAAAGCAAAAAGCAAGGTATGAAGAATGAATCAATATAGCACTTTTCTTCCACTCATTCCACATTTATGCAATCCTCACCTTAATCTTTTGAGGGACTTTCACTATCTTTACAAGAAAACAGGATGCTAAGTTTGGTCAATGTAATTTTGAAAAATTATAATAAATAGAGCCTTAACACATGAATTCAGATGCTAAATTAGCTATAAGACCACTGGATAAAATTTCCATCTAATTTACAATTACATTTTTGTCATTTTTTTTGAAATTGAAAGCCTGCTGGTGTACATGTTCCCTGAGGCTGTTTTATTTACACACAAATACACACACACACACATAATTCAAAAGTAGTGACAATCAAATGTACATAAAATTTAAACATTTTTCTAACGTTCAAAATCCAGTCCTATCTAGGCTTGTATTTTAATAGTAATGTGTGATCATGAGGAAATGTTACTTTAGGAAACCCAATGACCAGTACTACACTATAATTAATACAAATATTACATATGCTGTTAAAAGGCCTTAGTATTAATTAGATGGTTGCACAGAGTACACATATCGTATTATAATTTCCAAACTTGTACCAGATCTCTGTGAGGTGGTAGGCAATTCTAGTTCCCTTACTAATTCTCAAAATGCTTTCATTTACCTATAAAACAATTATTTTTAGTTTCTTGGGACTGATCACTTTGTGTTATCTACTCTCTCATAAGCAGTGACTTCTTTTTGGAATAGCTACATAGAAAACAAAACAGTATCTGTAATGTTCTTGTGTTTTAACATTGTAGAAAATTCTCTTGATATACATATCTTGGAGACACATGTAAAACAGCATATGAGAACATTCTTCCCAATTAGAAAGTATCAGAAGAACAGATTTTTAATGCTTAACATTCTTCTGAAACCTATTAATAATGTGCTTTAACCAATATTCATCCAATAAACTACATATTCATTCACTTATAATTAAAAAAAAATCTCATAAAGTAATGGCTCTTCAAATAATTTTCTTGTGATTCTTAAACTAGCTATGCCTAAACTACCAGCCTGAAAATCCAAATCTGGCACTGTAAAGAAATTTTAAATCACAGGCACAGTGGTATGTCTGAGCATAGATAAAAAAAATTGACCCAGAAACCCCAGAAATCTTGATTAGCAATCACTGCTACCTCGGAGACCAAAATAATGTGTGTAGTAATGATTTTTACTCTAACTAGACTTATTTCAAATTTTTCTGTTCAACAAAACCCTAAAATTAATAATGCAATTCAGATGAGAAAAGGAACTATGACTACTAACTGAAATGTAAATAATTAAATTGCTCCCTAGGTAGTTCATTCTGTATAGTAACCTGATTTTTCCCATTCAATAAACATGAACTGAGTACCAACCCTACACTAGATGCTGGACATTCTATAGTGAAAAAGATGAAGAAAAGTTAGCTCACAGCAAGTTATGATGGGCATCAAGCACGTGAGTATTGGTGTTTTGAATGTGACAAACAGGGGTATCCAGGGTGATAAGAGACCACAGCAGGATTTCACACAGTTGATAATATGCTGTGCTAGCCACTAGCCCACGTGCTAAATTTAAATTAAAATAAAACTAAAAATTTAGTCTTGATCTCAACTAGCCACATTCCAAGTGGTACATAGCTACAACATGCGAGTGGTAGATGCTAATACTGGAACATACAGAATACAAAACACTTCCTTCATCACAGGAAGCTCCATTAACAGTGCCAGTTTGGAATACCAACAATCTCTGGATAGCAAATGAGAGGTTTAAGAGATCTAAAGAGTGACCTGAATTATTTATGACTTAAACTATCACATAGCAAAGGGCTGCATGCCCTTTTTCTGAGGAGCCTGTGTATGGAAGAGACTGAACGATGGAATGAGTTACTGAAGCTGCTTCATTGCTTACAAATGGCATGCCAACCCTCTTCATGTGTGGCCACACCAGCTGTCCTGTACCAGTCCACAAGTCAATAAGCTGGAGTAGAACTACAGCAGAGCAGCAGAAAGCAAGCTAGGCACTCTTTCATATTGTTGGTTAGTTGTGATTACCACAGTACTTTCACAACCATCTGTGGTGGGAACCTTTCAAAAACATTGTGTAGGAAGTAGGTCAGGATTATCCCATTTTTAAAGAAGGGAAGACTTTGGTAAAATGGTCATTTAAAGTCATACATAGAATAACAGAAAAGGCAGGTATTTGAGTTCTGATACTATAGTTATACTTTCCCAGGTCTAGGGTTCTTTTACACACTTGTCTGTCACAGTTCTCATTCCAATACTGACTTTACACACAGAAACATAAAACCTGTTTATGACATTAAAGTTGATTTCATCAAGACAGTTTTATATGAGGTCATGATAAGTACCCTCACAGGCTGGATCTGGACCACAAATTTGTCCTTTTGGCTTTTAAAATGCAACTCTGAATTAACTGTCAACATTTTTTAAAAGGAAATTTACATAAAAATCCAGATCTCCAGTCTCCCACATTCCTGTCTGCACTCCCTGCAGTTGAATAGAAAATGTCCATTTAAATAGGGACATTTGGGAAAGCTGGGATGGCTCAGGGGGTTAAGCACTCGCTTTGAAGCCCCGAGGACCGAGGATTGAGTCCCGGCTCTGGCCCAGGCAGACCCACATGCTGAACTGAGGTGTGCTTCCTGAATGCAGTGAGGCCCCCGGTTCAGTTAAAAAAAAAAAATTAAATTAAATAGAGACATTCTCTCAACTGTTCATGCCTACTGTCCCTCACAATCCTCACAATGACAGGAGCATCAATAGTGCCAAGTCTTTTGCTTTACTTAGTCCATTTCAACCCCATGTTGCTGACCTGGTCCCAATGTAAATCTGAGTTTGTGGTCTTTTACTTTATAGCAGTGAAATTATTTTATTAAGAAACTATTAATCATACAGGAAACTGATTCTACAATGTTGACTTCAGTGTTATTTGCTGAACAGTATGAACATGTCCAAGCTATGATGAACACCACCTTTTCCTTCTCCCATGCCATACCACCATTCTGTTGCTGCTTTCTCATATGTGGGGTAACAGAGACATTATCTATGTTAATACTTCATTTCAAAGGGCCGTAAGTAAATACATTAAAATCATCAATTAATATAAAACAAAGTACTCACCACCCCCCCCCCCCAAATACTACCAACTCCAATCTAGTGCTTGATTCTGTGGTGCACACTGATCTGACACTGAATGAGCAAGAACACCATGATTCTCTATACAACCTTAATTTTTCCATGTACATGAAATTTAATTAGAAAATAATGCACATTTTCAACACAAAATAACATGCACAAAAACATAAATGGCCAATAAAAGCTGCAAATAAGACACTCCTGTCCTCTTTTTTAGTACTACCCTGTTTCCCCAAAAATAAGACAGTGTCTTATATTAAGGTGTGCTCCCAAAGATGCGCTAGGTCTTATTTTCAGGGGGTATCTTATTGTTCCATGAAGTAGGTCTTATTTATGGGGGATGTCTTACTTTCGGGGAAACACAGTAAATAATTTAGTTGAGATAAAAATCACATTAAATATAAGTAACTTGACACAGTCCCTGCACATACTTGTAGCCATCTCTAATGAAAGTGGCTGCAGGTGGCATGGGCAGCTGCTCAATTTTAGGAGGGATTGCCCATGAAGGCCGAAACAGACAGGCATCAGGTATCTTCAGAGGTAGCAGGCATTGGCTCGGCAACATCTTCAGGGGAGCAAACATGGAGGATCCCACAAAAGGTTGAAAAGTTGGAACTTTGTGCACATATGAGAAGTCCTGCAAGAACAAAGTGAAGGCAGAGATAAGGGTGGTAAGCGACTTAGGATGTACCACAGTAGTAACAAAAAAGTCTGTAACTCAGTATTTCTCTTATACAATCAATACAAAGTTCTGATGCCAAAATCTTAAATTAATCATAAGACTGTGTAATTAACAAACCAAGTAATACACTCTGAGGACTCTTAGAAACATGTGTATATATTGCACACCCTGCCTTGGTAAAATTAATATACTGGCAATTACCTTTATTTCCTCTGGCTTGGGACTTCCTAATCCGTCTTCCACTTCCATTTTGAATTCAGTGAGCTGTGTTGAAACC
>PVKE010019209.1:0-28722 GCA_004027555.1 Craseonycteris thonglongyai | reverse complement strand
ACAGTGTAGCTTCGAGTACAGAACATGTATAATTTGCATGCATAAAAAGCCTGCTTGGATTGGCTGAGTTAGAGAGGCGGTCCGAGCAGCCTTGCAGTGATTGGTGCGGGATCGAGTTGGAAAATTCGTTTAGTGGCATATCCAGACGATTTTTGGAATTGAGTTGGAAAATTCATTTAGCGGCATATAGAGAAGTTTTTTGGGATATACTTGGCGTATAAGACGACCCCCGATTTTCGGTTGACTTTTTTTCATTTCAAAAGTTGTCTTATATGCCGGAAAATACGGTATTGTTTTTTGAAAGAGACAAAGAGAAATAGAGAAAGACAGAGAGGAGGCAGAGGGCTCAGAGCAGACTCCATAGTTCAATGCCACCAGTTTTTTACATGGTTTCATTCCATGGGCAGGGGCTGTCCAGGGTGGGAACCAGGCCAGGGGCCTCTGGCATGGGAGGCACGCCCTCCTGATGCCTCAAGCCAGGGATCAAACTGGGGGGTGAGAATGAAACGGGGGACCTCCCACAGGGGGAGCACACCCCAGTTCAGCATATAGGTCTGCACAGGCCGGGGCTGGGATTCAATCCTTGGTTCCCGGGGCCACAAAACAAGCAATTAACCCACTGAGCCATCCTAGCTTCCCCTATACTTTTTGATAAATAATTAAATTTTTATAAAACTTCTTCACCAATTCTTGTTTTGTTGACAGCCTGAGCTGATCTTCAAACACAATTAGCAAATGTATCTGATTGAGTAACCTTGAATTACTACAGAATTCTCTTCAGAGTTCATCTCTCTAATTGATCTCATGATTCAAATAAGCTAAAGTTGGTAGTTTGGAAATTAGTTGATTTTTACCTTTAGGAAAATTTAAAATATAAATCATGTCCTGAGTGATAAGGGTAGTAGTTTGAATTGGCCCTAACTATGCTTTACTCTTCCAAAGATCTACCACAAAAGCATGAAGAAAAACTAGAAATTAATAAGGTTTATGTTATACCATGTTCTTAATTATTTAAGGTTTATTGAGAAGAGAAAGAGGGAAAAAGAAAAAGAGATATTCAGACACACCAAAAGCAGGAAAAAGAATGGGGAAGAGACAAGAGCTAAGGATTCCAAATTTGAAGCAGTTCTAAAAACCCTGAGTGTCAATACCAAGTTTGTTCACAAAACCTCACACCTCCACTGGAATCTGTTGATTTTTACATCTGCCTCTGATAAGAGAATGATCTGGAAGGCAGGGGGAAGGCCATGGACATATCTTCTGGAGATTTGTCTAGAAGGTAATTTGTTGTCCAGCACTCCTCCACATTCTTCACAAAGATCTGGCTGTGTGGAGTAGGATTCTGTGCAGCCTATCTCTAGCAATAGCAGAAAATATTTTCTTGGCTTACAATTTCGAGGAGACTCATATGTAGAAATTCTGTCTCCTTCATTTTTGCTACATCTTACTGGGAGGAAGCAAGTTTCAGGGTCCCCTGAGGTCCATTTGAGAATCAAGGTTGTCCCCATGTGAGATGTCGCCATGCATGGAAAAGGCTCTGGCTCATAGAAGAAAGGAAAGGAGAAAGTGGATAACATGAAGACCTCATACCACTTGGGTGGGAGCGCTGACATGCATCCGCTGAGGGGGAGGGAGGTTGTGCTTATGACCTTGTTAACAGGTCCCTCTATAAACCCATCATTTGACAGAAGTTCCCCAAGCAAGGTGTGAGAACTGAGAAAGGGGAAACCAGGGAATACACACCAACAATAAAAAGTAGGCTTTTTAATGAAAAACATATTACAACATCCAAAGTTCAAAAATGAGAGATGTAAATTTCAGGGGCATACTTATTAGTGAGGTGACTGAGCCATGGGTTAGGTTCCTAACAGCTCTTTCCCATCTTCAAAGGGAAGAATAAGGAGAAAAATGCCTAGAATGAAAAATTATCCATAAATATATAACATATGAAGTATATTTCAAAGCATTGTACAGAATTAATATCCTTGCTACTTACAATGCTGTAGTTAATTAGTCTAGCCCATGTGAAAAAATGAGAGAACAACGAAATGAAGCAGATGCCAAAGGATCCTGGAATAAGAACAAAGACAAAGAAATAAGACAACAGCCACAGAGCAGTAACCACAGGCATATTTGCAGAAAAAGTTTACAGATAATAATTCAGAAGTATTTATTTAGCATTTATTTTGATTCAGACTTTCCTAAGTACTCAAAGAAATTGTATCTAAAAATATGTACACAAATAGATAAAAGCTGAAAGCAAAAATGAAGTCTTTTCTCTCCACTAATGAATGTGCACACAAATTTAAAAAAAAAAAAAAAATTGTGGGTGGATTTGTTATAGGCAAAGAAAAATCGGGAAATGATATAACATTTTAAGGTTTTGAATTGCATTAGAGAAAATCTGATAGTAGAAATCATTCAGGAACTAAAAAGACTCTTCCCTTTTACTTCCTTTTCCATCTCAGTCTCAAGAACAGGGAGCCTTTGTTACATACCCTTCTATACTCAGCACATATATGGAGGACATCCTATGTTACATCAGATGAAATAAATAATCTCCTAAAGTCACCAGCCGCTCCTCTACAAAATGACACTAAGAATTCTGAGTCACCTTTAAGCTTGGCCTTTGAGATCAACTAGTTATTGAAATGGTTATAAATGGCTTCAAGCTTTATATACAGATTAAATAACAATTATTAAACAACCTTAATTTCAGGTTCTTTCCTCCCATTTACATCTCACAACTGTAAGGAAAAGCTACAGAAGTTTTCCCTGTATTGGAAATACTAGAGTGACTAGAGGAAATGAGTAATCAGAATAATTTATGATCTTTCTCTTAATGTACAACACACCAACATAGTGATCCTTTGTTACCCAATCCACTCATGACCAAACTCCAGGACCTTTATGGAATATAATAAAATAGGATTTCTGAAGATTCAAGTTTTTGCTTTATATCCCCAAATGTTTTTACCTCACTGTAAAAAACTCATTTAGTAATATTTGTTTATTTTTTCTTTTTCTTTCTTTTTTTTACTTCTGTACTATATGATCACATCAAACTAGTCTCAGTAAGAAATTACTTTTTACATGAATAAAATAAAGTTCTTGGTTTCCAGGAGCTTATACTCTGTGGAAGAAAATGAGATGCCTCAGAGAATTGAAATACTCAGAAAGTATGCTAAGAGTCTCAGGAGACATTCAAAGTATTAGAAGAGAGAGATAATTTGCATTCATAGTAGGGTTTTTTTGTTTGTTGGTTTTTGTTGTTGTTTTAAAGACTTGAAGCTTCTGAATCAATGTTGAAAACCTAATTAGGTGTGGTTTTTAAAATTCTGTTTATTTTTGAGAATCTTTTGATAGGAAAGATAACAGGATGCTGTTCTTCAACTCATTTCTGTGGGAAGAAATGAGCAATTTAAGAAACATAAGAGGTGGGTAGTCTTACATTTTTAAAAATAATTTTATATTTTCTACCTATTTGTCAAATTCCATTTTCCAAATGCATATCTAGGCACAGCACATATTACCTGAATATTCCCCCACCCTTGAAGTGTGAGTTAGCCTGATTGGTTATGAGAGGTGTCCTCAGGGTCAAAGCAAGGATAGTCTTTCACATCCTATATTCTGGTAAACACTCCATCATAAAGCATTTAGCTTAACACCTTGAAAAATTGGGCAAGGCCTGGCCTTGTCTGCCACAGTATTTATCATGTAGATGAAGTCCATTGACAATTCCAGACATCATGCCTGGGAAAAGGAACTTCTAAAGTAACACATCAAATTCTCTTGTGACTAGCAGGATAATTGATTCTGTATGGGAATACTTGCTGAATCAGACTGTAGTTTGGGAAGAATATTTTGCAGGGTGGATCCAATTCAGCCCTTAAAAAAGTCATCTGACTTACTCCATGAAGAACACTTATTGGCTGTTGATTAGTGCTGGCTCTGCTAGTCCATGGCCTACCCTCCAGGAGACATTAGACCACATATCTATCTGCACATGGGCACACACACGTGCAAACTACACACAGTTCTACATGACATGAGGTCAGCTCCCAGTTGTTCGCTGGAATACTAAATGTATCTTCCTAAAGGCTAGGTGTTTACCAAGCTATGTAAAGCCATAAGAATTAAAAAATATATATATATTTTTTCATTTCTAGACAATGGAGCTCCAACTTTTGGTTTAGAAAATACATAGTCACCAAGTATATACAATGATGCTACTGACCCACCATCAACACGACACGTACTTTTTGTAATTTTCTAGTGATAATCCATCCAACTTAATCATCTGTGAATAATAAGTGAATTTGTGAGACTCCTGACTAGGTCCTTAAGTACTTATCTACCACACTGGGTTGGAAGGAACTGAGTTATGTCTCCTGCAGGGAATACTTGGGGTCAAAGAGGGTCATATGCTTTCCTAAGATGATGCACTGAGTACTTGGGAATGAGTATGATGCATATAAATTTCATATAAGACAGAGATTCTAAAAGAAAGTGCAATTACAATACTGTACCTTAATTTTCTCATCTCTCAAGTGCTTATCATGTCCTTTCTATAAAAGCTTTTCCAAAATTTGATTCTTTTAAGGCCACAATGTGTGCTCCTATGTACTGCTTCCCACATTTAGCACTTTTTTTAGAAAGATTTCTACAACATGTGCGATTGATTTTTAAGTTGTATATAAGTAGAAAAAGAATTGTTAATTACTTAGGATGTTTAATAAACATATAAATACCTATACTTGATAACTCAGGTCTTAAATCTAATGCTACATTAGTGGATTTAATAAATAATTGTTTTCTTATTTAAAGGGTAAACTGGGTTGGAGGAAGAGGAATTAAATTTTGAAATGGTTCATTATGAGTTGGGCATTTTATACACAGTATCTTACTTTCACTTTGTGACAAATGCTAGTTGTAGTATTACTTTACTAATCAGAAGAAAATAGAGAGTCAAAGTAATTACTAACTAGACTGAGGTCACAGAGCTAGTAGTCGGAAGAGCTGAGCTTGAATTTCGGGTAGCTGCAAAATTCAGGCTCTTTCCAAAATATTAAGCTTCCTTCTTATTAATTCAATTGAGTTGATACTGCACAAATGAAGAACGGTAAACTAGAAACATAAAAACAAGTAAAAGATGGTGGATAAAAATGTCTCTGTGTGATCCACGTTCACTTTGTTCCTTCCTGGCAGCTCAAAGAACCACAGAATTCCTGGCGAGTCTAAGCATTTGAAGATGAATGCATAAGGTATGAAAAGTACTTGCATTGAAGAGCTAACTGATATTCCAATAATATTCCAGTAATATTCAGTATAGAGCAGCCCCTTCTGCAATGTGTGCTGGGGAAAATAAAATATAAAAGAGGGAAAGAACCACAGCTCTTTTTATTGGAGCAGAAACATAAAAAAAAGGGGGGGTGGGGGGAGTTAAGCAATAATACATATGAACATTTCATTTGCAATGCCTTCTATTTTAACTTAATGTAGGATCTTCAGTTACATGATAAACTAGTAGTTTGGCTACTTCAAGGCATAATAACTTCCTCTCTTGCCATACATAAAAGAACTCTCCCAAATTGTACATTCCCAGAATTCTCTACAATTAGACTTTGGTGTTAACCAGTGTATTTTTTAGCCTTCTAAATGACACTTTTCTTCAATAACCTGGTGTTTGCGGTGTGCTGAATCTTGCATATTTCTTTTCTTGAGGAATTGCTTTCTTTTTCCCTATTCTGCATTGCTCCCCCATGGCAGTAGTAAATTTACTAATTGGAAATATTCTTAAAGACAACATGCAAACCAGGTACTTGGGATTGAAAGACACTTCCAAAATGATTGTTTATTCAAACGAATCCAAAAAGTCTAATTAATAAATGATCTCTTTGAGTTGTGAACTTAAATACCATTCAAGTGATCTCTAACCATCATTTATAACATTGTTTTTGTTTTTTGTTTTTTCAGGAAAAAATGTAGTCCCTGTTCTATATTCATTTGTGTATTCATGAAATATTAATTAATGCCCACTAAGGGCCAAGTAACATGGATAAAATTGTAAGCAAATACCATGATCTCATGGAGCATTCAGTTTAGTGGTTAAGACAGTCAATTAAACACATTAACTCGCTCTCTCTCTCTCTTTCATCAGGGAAAGTGCAGGATGCTTCTAAACACACTGTCAGGGCATATAGCAACCTAAATAGTGAACCCTGGTAATCAGATAGAGCTAATGACAAAGAGGAGGGGACAGGTCAAAGGCAGAGGGAACATATGTGAAAGATGAGACAGAAGAGAATATAGTTCACTGAAAGCACTTAAAAAGTTGAACAAACTAACTCCAGTGAAAAGGGGGTTATGACAAGGCCAAACTGGGCAGACAGACTTGGGTTGGGTTCACTTAGTTTAGGGGCCAGGGAAAAGAGTTTAAACTTCCTCCCAGGGAAAGGGGAAGAGTTAAAGCAAGTCAATAACATGGTCATATATTCTTTTTAAGAGACGCTTGTCAAACTTGAGAGTGCATAAAAATAATCTAGAGAGCTTTTTAAAATATAGTTTCTCATTTCCTACTTACAGACAGTGTGAATAGTAGATCTTAAGTGGGGCTTGAGAATCTGCATTTCTTTTTTTTTTTCTTTTTAAAATTTATTTTATTGTTTGAGAGGAGAGAGAGAGGAGATTGAGAAAGAAGTGGCATGTTTTCATTCCACACAGGTGGATATGGGACCACACGGGGTAGTAACCAAAGCAGGGGGCCTCCCATATGGGAGGGGAGAACCTTCACTACCGAGTCATCCCATTGGTTACCTGTTGTGCCACAGTTCAGCAAGAGCTGGGCCCAGAATCAAATCCTGGACCTCACAATTTTGAGACAAGAGCTCAACAACTGAGCTATCTTGGCATCCCCGAGAATCTGCATTTCTGATAAGCTCCTAGGACTAGGTGATACTGATACTGCTGTTCCACAAACCACACCTTGAGTAGCACTGTTTTATAATATTCACTTTGTCACGCTGCAGAATGTGTTGGAAAGGGTTAAGACTGAGAACAAACAGCAGTTAGGAAATTCAATTTGTCATTCATTCATTCATTCATTCATTCACTCAATAACTGTTTATTTTTGAATAGTATATGCTAAATTTCATTGTAATCAGGGGCGATGTAGACATGAACAAACAAAATCTCTTCTCATAAAGCTTACATCCTAGTCAAGAAAACAAACCAAAATACCTTATAAATAAATTATATTAGTTGGTGATAAGTGCTATGAAGAGAACTAAAATAAGATAAAGGCAAATGAGAATGGTGATGGGGTAATGCAATTTTAAATAAATTAGTCAAATTAGGTCTCCCTGAAAATGTAACATTTAAGTGGGGGTCTGAGTGCACATCTACTGTCTCAGAGGTAGGGTAGCAAACTTGGAGTTAATTAGTTTAAATATCCTAGGTTTATTAGTGTGTAATGCTATATTTCTACCTTAGGGTTTTATTTGTGGTTTTGCTAGATAAAAGTTTCCCTGGTACCTGCAGATTAGGTAAATAGCTTTTCTGTCACTTTACTTCTGTTTTCCATTTATATTTATTAATATTTTATAGGCAGGTAGAGGAGAGAGAATCAGGAGTAAACAGTTTGTTGTCTTCCTAATTAAGAATGACAGTTTAGTTCATCAATTTGAGTCTGGAATTGGTGAGGGGAGCAAGTAGAGAGGGGAGAGGATGAGCAGCATAAATAGAGAACTTTCCAAATTATGCACTTAGCTCTCTTTTAAGTGGGTAGAGAGGGAAAAGGGGAAAGTTTAAGGACCATCATTAGCACTTTTTAATAGAGAGTATATTGCAATTATAATGCTTACTTTTCCAAAATTTATTGGGAAATTGGGACTATTTATCCTTAATTTTCACCTAAACCCTAGTTTATCATTTACAATTTTGAAATTCTTTTTGCTCATGAAATGGTTTATAGAATCTGACTCTTAGCAGTTAGCATGAGCTACATTACTTTTTGTTGAAATTTTTCTTGTGTCTGTACCTACCTCATAGGTAAGATAAAGTAAGAGAAATGGTTCCTGGAAATTTTGAAGACAGAAAATGGTTTGAAAAGAAAAAAAAATAGAGGAAAAGCAGAAGTATTTTCAGTAGTCTACCCATAGCCCTCTTTTGATATCTAAAACCACTCTGTTAGTTTCTGATCAGATAGTTCCCTTTTTCACTTAGGAAATTATCCTTTACAAAGTGACTTTAAGGCCATGCAATCCTCTGGGTCAAGCTAGCATTCAGCGAACTAGAAAATTCTGGGTTTTTGGCATACAGGTTCTGATAACCCAGAATGAAGACAAATCTTATATAAGGAGTAGCTTTAGTCTTTGCTGTGGGCATTCTGTTACCGGAGAAAAACAGAGTCCAAGCTCCTGCTGCCTGTACCCCTTCAGCCAATAGACTGACATAGGAGTTGAGTCATAGAATAAGCATTTATTATAAGGGCACCTGTTACCCATGAAGGTGGAGATTAGGTGAAAAAAAGTAAAGGGGCCTGTATTTCAGAGCTACATACAACATGCAAAAAGAAATAACCCTGCTGCCACCACCAGACCTGTCCTAGATAGCACCTGGAGCCCTTCTCCCTTTTAACAATAATCATTCTTTGGAGAAGACAAGTGACTGTAGAATGATCTTCCATGCAGATCCCTGAGGTAACAGAAGCAAAGTCCAAAAAGTCCCAAGCAGAAAGGAGAGAGTCACTCTCTCTCTCTGTCTGTCAAAAAATAAAATAAGTAAATAAATAAATTAATTAATTTAAAAAAAAAAAGGAGAGTCATTTCTGCCCTTCTTCTATTCATCATTCTCTGGAAAGCAAGGGCAGCTGTTGCTCAGTTTTTTAGGGGGATCACAGACCTTCACAGAAGCAGAGGGGTCATCTCTCATCTTCCAGCCCAGTGATCCCAATGCTCCCAGAGCTGAGAGTTTGCTCTCCTCACTGCCGGCTGTCTGCCTATGTCCTCTGGCTATGCTTCCAGGGCTGGACACCAAGCTGATGCTGATCAGCCTGAATGCTTCCCAGTGATCCAGAGCCCTCTGCATAAAACACCCCAGTTCAGGAACCCCAGCCAAAAAAACCCTTTTCTGCCCTCCTTCTTTATTTATATTCTCACCAGTAAGGGAAAGAGGGTCTCTTCCCCTGTCAATCACAGCTCATTACTGCTAATTACCCATGTCCACCAGCCTGCAACCCTTCCATTCTTGTCAGTTTCTGTCTATTAGCACTAAATATATCTACTTCCAGCCATTCCCCCTAGATTTTGTGGGAACAGAAGGGAGATCCATTAGGTCCTTGCCCCTTATTTATAGGCTACTCCCAGCAGCCCCCTTCTTTATCAGCCCCTCCCTTGTTTATCCTGCTACAACTCCACTTTCCAGTGGCCCCTCATTAGAGAGCTTTGCCTTTCCTTTTAATAAACGTTGCTGCTTAACCTTTCCAATCCAGTCCAAGTCCTCATCCTCGAGTGCTTGAGACCATGAATGCCAGACACACACCCCAATTCCTACTTCACCAACCCCTTTACTCTCTTCATTGGCTATGAATCCCCACTTTTCCTTGTTTTATTTGGAATTAAGCCTGATTTCTCTCTTCTTTACTGTAAAACTCCATTACAGTAGTCCCTATACCTAGGGCAACAGTCTTGAATAAAGCCTGCCCTACCATTTTAACAAGTGTCATGATTAATTTTTTCTTTAATACCTACATTGACCTTGCCTTCCTCTAGTTTTGCTGTGTGTATAGCTCATTTCAGCAAGCTATTTATGGTGTTCTTTCTGTGTCTTGGGATCTATACTAAAAGTTGTTCAATATAGTGCCTCAAACACTAAAAGTGTTTAATAAATACTTATTAATTCTTCAGGAAATAAACATAATTCTATCAGTGTGCTACAAGACCGGGCAACATAGTAGCTGAAAACCCTGTAAGATGTCTACCCAGAAGCTTTGTCAGTGACTTGTAGAAGCAAGGGAAGATCACATTGTTGTAGGTTAAGTTGTCTGGGAAGCAAATTTTAGGATGGAGATGAATCTGCAGGTTTACTAGGCAGTATGCTTGGAGTCAGTGACTGTAGAAGGAGAGAAAAGGGAGCAAGATAGGGTGGAGACAGAAACCAGACTATACAGAACAGTTACAGCAGGACCTGGGCAAGCCCCATGGGGTCCTGAAGCCAGGATAACCTTTTAAAGACTTCCCAAGGAGCAGATTTACAAATTGCTTTATGCCCATTCTCACCCCACTGAGAAGTTTTCTGATATGGGCTGCCCCTAGAAGGGGCAGCTCTCTTCATCTAAAGCAGTCCCCAGGGAGGAGTGAAAACTGACATCTATCCAGGGGCAGTGTTCCAAGTGAAGTAGGAATTGCGGTGTGTGTCCAGCAAGCCTGCTCTCATGCCCTCAAAGAATGAGGATGCAGATCAGAGTGGACAGGTTAAGCTAGAAATTTCTTGAAAGGCTATGACTATTCAAGCCATGCCTGCCTTGGAAGCCAACAGCTTCCTTTCCGTACTGTCCTTTATTGACTCTTTGACTACCAGTTTATTCCACAGCACACGTAGATTCTTCCATCTGCTCTGTTCATCCGGGCCCTTGAATGTACCCTGCTCTGTGTTGCCATTTATCTGGGAAATGTGTATATCTCACTCTGTCTATGAGATATTAAGCTCTTTGACACCTAGCATAGGGGGTGCTATATTAGTACAAGAGCAGACTGATAAATTTTGCCTGCACTGTATTATTATTATTATTATTATTATTATTGTTACATTAGACATAATCTAGATATAACTGGCTCTGTGTGGTCACATGGGGTCTTGTCTCCATCGTTCTTGACCTTGCACACACAGATGCTTACATTTTTCACCTAGTGCACATCAAAATTGAAGAGTGTCTAGACATTTGGTTCAAACTGTGTGGTGTTATTGATTTCATCACAGCAGAAAAAGTTTCTCCAATATTTCTGAAAAAGATGGTGAGGATTTCTTAAAGAAGATTATTATGAGTGACGAAACTTGAGTTCATCATTCTGACTCCAAGAACGAAAGGCAGTCCATGAAGTACCACCATAGAGATCACTTCAGCCAAAAAAATTAAAAACTCAGCCCTCAGCTGAGAAGGTGACTACACAGAACAGGTTCTATCAAGATATGTGTAATATACCCCCACCCCAAAAATAATAAAATTACAGTGGAGGCAAAATTGATCAGCCCACCCTTGTATATTTACTTCACACCTCCTGACCTACATTAAGTCAGCTGTGTAGGAGAGAAAAAAAAAAATTGTTACTTCTTAAAAATGTTTATGGATGGGCCTCATTTAGCCCTTCTCATACATGGGTACCCTGCTTCATAGCTCACAGCTCAGTAGATAAAAGAAAAAAGAAAAAAAACAACAACAAAGGATGAGTCTCCTGCTCAAATGTTCTCCTTACTCACCACATACTTCATGACAGGAAATGGAGCTTTTCTGCCAATTCAAATGACATTATGTTTGTGGAAGCTCATGCACAGACATGTAGAAAGACATGCATACAAAATTAGTTAATTGTAAATAGTTTGAAGTGCTTAGAATTGAGTTCAAGGGAAAAGCCGGGATGGCTCAGCGGGTTGAGCGCTCGCTTTGAGGCCACGAGGACCGAGGATCGAATCCCGGCTCCGGCCCAGGCAGGACCCACGTGCTGAACTGGGGAGTTCCCACAGTTTGGTTCTCTAACTGTCTCTGTCTCTGTCTCTCTCTCTATCTGTCAAAAGTAAAATAGAAATAAATATGCACTGAAGATAAAATAAAAAAAAAATAAAAAAATAAAAAAAAAAGAATTGAGTTCAAGTAAATCAGAAAATTTTGAAGAGTCGACAAAATTTCAAAATTCACAGTCATTTCCTGAAAGTACAGTCTGGTAAAATTGGCTTATCACCTCACTTTTAATGCACATATGTGATTTCCTGCTTACAGCATTTCCCAAAGGGATGAGAAAAAAAATTTTTTTTTACAACCAGGGAAGTTTTATAAGAGGGATTATCTATAGTTCCTGAGTAAGAAGCCTTCTCTCTCCAAGCACACCTGCAGCTCCTAATAACCGACTTGTTCAACTTTCCTCTCTACTTGGATCAAAATTGGCAATAAATGTTGCATATGTCTCAAAGAGTAAAGTTTTTAAATCTTGCATTTACTGCTTCATGAAACTGGTTCCCTCTAGTTTACCAGCATGAAGGGGTGGGTTTGCAGGGAGTAATTAGGGGTAAGATAGCCAAAGAAACTGTCAAGTTGAAAAAGAAATCAGTGTGTCTGGCTCTTTCTATGAATTATGACTATTTAAGGGGGAAAAAAATCTGGACCTTTGCCAAAAGCCTGGTGTGTGAAGGGACAGCTGGAGTGTTCTGCTAGGGGTTACAATGCATTACTTGTTCCATACGGGAGGAAGGGGATCACTTACCACAGCGACTCACACATCACATTAGATGCGGGCACATCTCTACTTCGTGAGGCATTTTCTTCAAAGGAAAAGAACTGACGATTTCAGGAAGGTCATTGACGATCTTGGGTACAGACATGCTGACCTCCCTGGTAGAAATTTGTAGCCTTTGTGGTATATGAACTCTGTCTCTATAGATGCCTTCATTGTGTTAAAATTTTATACAGGATGTATTGTTTAAACTGCCAACACTGATTCCAATTCCCTTGGAGACTCAGGAAGTTCTAACCAAATAATATAAAACCCCATTGTATTTTTCTTTCATTGAGATGCAAATAATATTTTGAACAAGAATGTGAACAAACATAAGTGTGGCTCGAAGTGGGAACTTTGCATGGGACTCTAAAATTTAAGTTTCAAACAGCAAAATACACATGAGCGAAGAAGAATGGGTATAGAATGACACTCACATTTAAAGATTAATCATAGGACCCAGACTCTTAACTCTGCTAGGTTGTCACTGAATTTGTGCCCACACAGGTCTGCTGTTAACTAATCAGCCCTGAAAGCATTGGTAACCAGTGTTGCTTAAACTCGGAAGGGCAGCCCTCACCACCAGAGTCAATGCAGACATATGGGGAGAATCACATCTGCTCCTAACTCTAGATTTAAACAGACAAACAGCATATATATATATACACATACACACACATACACACACACACACACATACGTATATATGTATGTATGTGTGTGTGTATATATATATATATATACACACATACATACACACATATATACGTATGTGTGTGTGTGTGTGTGTGTGTATATACACACACACACGTGCATGTATTTATATTTAAAGTGATTGAGCAAATTAAGTTCAGTGAGCTATGATTGGTTTGTTGTATTCAATTGGGGTTAATTTTCTAGATTTTCAAAAATTAGGGCAGGATCAGACCCCATCTTGCTGGTTGAGTATATTAAGATATATTAATTTTAAAATTTATCACATATTTGATTTACCTTAGAAAGTTTCATGTTTAAATGAATACTCATAATGCCTATGGAGAGAGAAAAAAATAGGACCTGTACATTTAAACCAGCCTTGAGGTATTTGTTGGTGGAGGTGGGATGGTTTCTCAAACAAATGAAAGTTCCAGGATTCATAGTAAGCATCTTCTGGAAAGCAGCTAGCTGGAGAGTTCACTTAGTTTCCTTCAGGGTGGAGCACATAACAGTGCTTATTTGTTTTTGGCCTGTGGCCTCAGCAATGACCCTGTACTAGTGGACCAAGGGTTACTCAAATTCAAGGAAAATTTTGAACCATAGTAACAGAGAGCAGGGCCCACACTTGCTAACAGAGAAGCCCTCACATATACTTAGACCTCTAGCATTTGTGGTACTCACAAATGAAATTGATACTATTTCCACAGAAATAGTATCAATATGAATAGTATATTCCAAAAGAGCTCTAGTTGCCTGAAGGATTTTCTCTTATTTAAAATGTCTGTTGGTAAGTATACTGATTAAAAACAACTTTTTCTCACCAAGATTTTATAAAATTGTTGACTGTTCATATGAATGAAAGAAGACCTAAAAGAAAATAAGAGGAGCCCACATCGTATTTTATACTCTGTTTATACTCAGATCACATATTAATGTTCCAGAAAGAAGATCATTACCATTTCTATTGAAAAGATTCCTTTCTACTTCATTTACCAGGTTTGCTTTCTTTATTACCCCACTACTAAAGAAGTCTGTTTAGTATTTTTGCCACTGAATTTTCATCTTTGTTCAACTTTTACTCTATAATATCTTATGTGAGAGTACATATTTCTTAGAATGAGTAATGTCTGTAATCTTTCAAAATATCATACAGAGAAAAAATAAATAAGCCCTTAGTAATGAGAGAGCTATAGCCTGCAATCCCAGTTCTTTTTATTATCGTTTTAATTTTTTTAATTGTGGCAAAAAACACAACATAAATTTACCATCTTAACCATTTTTAAGTACATAGTTCAGTATTGTAGTGTATATTTCATATCATTGTGTAATCAATCTCTAGAATATTTTCAGCTGTTAAAACTGAAACTCTGTGCTCATTAAACAACACCCCATGTTCCCTTCCCCTAATGCCCTGAAAAACACCATTCTCCTCTTTGTTCTATGAATTTGACCACTAAGTCAAATTCATAGTATATTCTTACAGTATTTGTCTTTTTTTAAAGATTTATTTTTATTGTTTTTGACAAAGATATACAAACAGACAGACAGACACAGAGGAGAATGGGGAGGGCCCAGAGCAGTCTCCATAGTTATACATCACTAGTTTTCAATATAGTTTCACTCTACAGGTAGGCATGAGTATGTGTAGGGCAGGAACCAGGCTGGGGGACACCCACATGTGAGGCACACTTCTGCAAGCTGGGGGACTCCCATATGGGAAGCATGCCCAGGAAGGTACTGAAAAGGGGGCACATTCCAGTTGAGCAATCTATACGAGCCATGGCTGAGATATGATCCTCGAACCCTGGGGCTGCAAGACAAGCACTCAACTCGCTGAGCCATCCCAGCATCCCCAGTATTCCTCTGTTTGTAATTGGCTCATTTCACGTAACATAATGTCCTCAAAGTTCATCCATGTTGTATTATGTGTCCAAATTTTCTTACTTTTTAGACCTGAATAATATTCCATTGTATGTATATATTACATTTTGTTTATCTATTCATCTATCAATGGACACTTGAGTTGCTTCCACTTTTTGGCTATTATAAATAATGCTTCTATAAAAATAAGTTCAGGGAAAGCCGGGACGGCTCAGCGGGTTGAGCGCTCGCTTTGAGGCCCCAAGGACCGAGGATCGAATCCCGGCTCCGGCCCAGGCGGACCCACATGCTGAACTGGGGAGTTCCCACAGTTCGGTTCTCTAGCTGTCTCTGTCTCTGTCTCTCTCTCTGTCAAAAGTAAAATAAAAATAAATATGCACTGAAGATAAAATAATTACTCTCTATAAATATAAAAAGATATAAAAAAAAATAATAAGTTCAGAAATATCCATTTGAGTCCTGACTTTCAATTCTTTTCTATATATATCCAGAACTAGTATTGCTGAATCATCTAGTAGTACTATTTTTATTACTGAGGAATTACTGAACTGTTTTCCATAGCAATTACACCACTTGACATTCTCACCAAAAGTGCAACAAAAGTCCCAATTTTTTCACGTACTCACCAACTTGTTATTGTTTTTGCTTTTCTGATTTGCCATTCTGATGTGTGTGAAGTGATTTTAATTTGCATTTCTCTGATGCTTAATGATATTAAATATCTTTTCATATTCTTGTTGACCATTTGTATATCTTCTTTAGAGAAATGTCTATTCAAGTCCTTTGCCCATTTAAAAAAAAATTTATTGTTTATGTTTTTATTTTTGACAGGGACAGAGAGAGATAGAGAGAAAGAGGAGGGCCCAGAGCAGTTCCCATAGTTGTACATCATCAGTTTTCAACATGGTTTTGTTCCACACAGGTGGGCAGGGGCCATGCAGGATGGGAACTGGGCTGTGGGCCTCCTGCATGGGAGGCACACCTCCTCAAGCCAGAGGCTGAACCAGGGGGTGAGAACTAAACTGGGGGCCTCCTGCATGGGAAGCACACCCCAGTTCAGCATATGGGTCTGCACAGGCTGAGGCCAGGAATTGATCCCTGGACTCTGGGCTGCAAAGCAAGCATTTAACCCACTGAGCCATCCCAGGTTTTCCCCTTTGCCTATTTTTTAATTGGGTTTTTTGTTTTTGCTTTGTTTTGTTTTGTTTATTTTGTCGAATTATAATTCTTTATATATCCTGAATATTAATACCTTATCAGATATATAATTTAGAAATATTTTCTCCCACTCTATATATTACATTTTTATTCTGTTGATAATATTTTTGATACATAAAAATTTTTTATTTTGATGTAGTCCAATTTATCTATTTTTTATATTTGTTACCTGCAACCACACAATCAGTCAATTGAGATGTGTACATTGTATAGAGATTAATCAAAATGCTACATATGTAGTTGAATATAATGACATTCCCATTTGGCAATATTTTCTAGCAATTTTTCAAGTTTTTGAGCTTCATGGACAAGACAATGGCTCTGCCTTTTAAAGGATAAATTGAGTTGCTAAAAATATAAAGATTAGAGTATAGAGAACAGCATAATTTTGTCCATACAAATTTATGCTGGTTGGTTTTTTTTTTCAGTGAAAGACTAAAGGAATTTTTTATTATCATATATTTGAGTCTCTCAAATAAAGTAAAAAGGAGAAAATGACACTTTTAACATATAATTGGAACTCTATGCATGCAAACCCAACAGAGAAAAGCAAATGATATTGTTCCTCTCATTAACTGCAATTAACATGACCTGTCTTTCTCTAAAAACCAAATATTTTGATCTACAGTGAGACTAAATGGGAGTTTCCGTGTACAGTCATAGAACGCTGAGAAATTAACTCTGAGGATAAAATATTAAAAAGCTCTCCTTGTGTTAAGAGAGTTGCTGCTCAGCCTTTGCATAAGACTTAGTTGCCCCATTTTGGTGAAAATACCACTGTAGGATTGTAGTATCCTGGTGGAAAATACAGTAGCAAATATTAATAAAGTTTATATATACTTACAGGTGGAGAAAGTGTAGCAAGAAAACACAGACATTTGTTATTCTTTTCAAATCACTGCCATTAACATTTTACTTTGCTTTTTCCATTTCATTTTGCTGTGACACATGTTGAAATAATAGATCTACAATGTTGTGTATTTTTTGTTCTTGTTCTATGCAAGTCTATACTTAAGCAGTAAGAAATATTGTGCATTCCTTTTTGCATAATAATCCAATACCTACTAATGTGAGCAAAGTTTAGGGTCCACAAGTATTTACATTCATTATTTTCTCTGTCTTTCATTGAGGATGGATTCTTATAGGTCAAATCTGAATCTGATCTCTACAGACCATTCAAGATTTCAAGGTTATCTCAGACTTTGCTACCATTCACCACTTTTGACTTTCACCTTACTGAGAGGTAGTGCATTCCTGCTAGTCATGGATAACTTTTTGATCTATAAGGAGTGGAGTAATGTAATGATAGCTGCATGTCACCTTCTCAAGATAAGCACCCAGTTGGATGATGCCTGTGTGGCTCTTTCTGTGGAATGTTTAATTATTTGTGGTAAGACAAAGTGGGCTTATTACATTCAAAAATATATTTCTTTTCTCCCCCTCTCTCTATTTGTTGTTGTTGTTGTTACTTTGGTATTAATATTGCTTTTACTTTTTTTTTTTTAATATTTTATTTATTTATTTGTTTTTTGACGAGAGAGAGAGAGAGAGAGAGAGAGAGAGAGAGATACAGAGACAGAGACAGAGACAGAGAGAGAACTGAACTGGGGGAGCTCCCAGTTCAGCATATGGGTCTGCACAGGCCGGGGCTGGGATTTGATCCTCAGTCCCCGGCGCTGCAAAGTGAGCGCTTAACCCACTGAGCCATCCGGGCTTCCTCAGCTTTTATTTTTTGTTTTAGAAGAAGAATGCATGTTTTGGTGCACAATTTTCTAAATAAAATGAAAGGAAGAAATAGAAATAAAAGAAATATTGAGGATAAAGAAAAATAAGGGAGCACAATTGTGTGGGGAAATAGGAAAGAAAAAAACAAAAGTAAAACAATATTTTAACATGGCTCTCTGCTAATTTCCTCTAGCTTTGGAATTTATACTGTAATTAACATTCAAATGACCTCACACACCAGGATAGTAAAAATGAGAAGAGTTGATTAACCGAGAACTCAAACTGAAGGAGACTTTGAAAGAACTTCACCTAGTTTAGCTGCACAACTTGAAAGAAAAATCACACTGTGAATTAGTTTTTCCAAGTTCTCTTGGGTAGTTGTGCTCACTTTGGCAGCACATATACCAAGTTCTCTCTGGTAGTTCATAGCAGAACTGAAATTAGAAGTCATGACCAAGTCAATATTATAAAGTGACAAATAAGGAGTAATCAAAATCCTGAGATTAAGCCAAATCAAAATTTAATGAAGATCACTCCCCACACATTATACCTTCTAAATCATGTCATTGCAGTCTTTGTGAGTCATGACCTTGGTGCTGTGCAATAACAGTGGAGCTTCTTCAGAAGCCCTGGAAAAGGATTTGAGAAATGGGATTGGGCTCTGCCACATTGGGGAGAGAATCTCTTCACTTTCCTGGGTTTCAGTTTCCTCCTCTGTACAATATGAGGGCTGTCCAGAAAAAATCCAGCCATAAATTGCCTCTATGTTTCATATTACATGGCTGGATTCTTTCTGGACAGCCCTTGTATAAGAGTTGGACAGATGATTTCTAATGGCTTTTTCAGGTCTGAAAATAAATTTCTTGGAGTATGTCCTCGTTCATGTTCACATATAACTCTGCACATACTCAATCCGGAGCACTTTTCCTGGGGCAATATTTGCCTAGTAGAGCTAGCTCATCAGCATGCAGCCTACCATGTCAACACAGTCTGGTGTGCTGGCTTCTCTACTCACTTCGAAGCAAGCAGAATTTCACTCCTCTGCATTCATGTCACCCAAGTATGGATTGCTGATCCTGCCAAACAGCATTGTTTAAAATGGCTCAAAGCAGGCTGTTTGTTGTTGTTGTTGTTTATTTTTTAACTCTCAACCGAGAATGAAGTAGGAGTATATATTCTCAGCTCCTGTGCTAGACTCTGTACATCATCCTAGGTAGCACATATCTGTCTTCTTCAGCCCTGAAAATCTCAAAACAAAAACCTTAAATTTGTACAGCATGAAGTTAACTCCAATGCACTGTGGGAAGAACCTCAAAAATATTGACTTGGTATATTGAAAAGCAGAAGAATGAAACCAGATGTAAGAGTTCTGTAAACAGTAGAAAATGCCCCACAGATAGATGGATGAATGGACTGCCATAAAATCTGATGTACTTGTAACTAAGTAGGGAGAACATACATCCTGTTTAGCCTGGGACAGTACTGATTATTTCTGTTATCCCAGTATAACTATTAATAGCACCTCCTTTTAGTCCAAAAGTGTCCCATTTAGGACATTAAGTAGTATGGATACCACTCAAATAAGCCACACTAATGATCAAAAATCTTTCCCATCCCAGGAATGGAGAGGACAGCTCTTTCCAAGGCTCCACTCAGTTTTAAGATCCTCCCCTTGCATTCCAAATTCAAGAACATTGGCCACTTCTATGTCCATTACAATCAAGTTTATTGTCCCAACTCATTTGCCTATTTGCCTAGTCATGAGAAAAGTATTTGATTATACTTATAGTTACCTCACCCCTACCTAGGGCAATATGAGAGCAGATTCCAATGGCAGCATCTTCTGAGCCATGTGTCTTGACACTGGGAGAAGAGACATTCCTCTTTGTTGAGAAACATTGACTTTCTATAGCTTAAGAACAGTTTAGCCATTATTCTCCCCTTTTCAGGAGAAAACTAGTCTCCTCAAAGATAAGAGATGGAGGAGAGTGTATTAACTATTTTTACATGCACCAAATGCCAACACTAATAAGAAGAGACCGTTTTGTACTAGAACAAAAATAATAATAATTTTAAGCTTGCTTTGTGGTCAAGAGAAGTGAAATGTCTATCCAACTGTGTGCTTTTATAAATATGAGGCAAAATTAATTTTCCTTTTGTGTGTGTGAATCATGTGATTGGCAGGAGGGATTGTTGTTGCTGTGTAAGACAGAGCTTGTAGCATCATCAATCATAGAGAAAGTCAAGTCATCACATCTGGAGCTTCCCCAGAAAGTGCTGAGTGTCCCACATCATGGGGAGACACACGGGGATGAACGAGGCATTTCTTTGTTCTCTGTGAAGCCAGATACATCCTGGAGGACCAAACAGAAAAAAGATGAAGCATCCACAGGACTCATGCTTATTCTAAAGATAGCCTCCTCCACGTTTTTTTCTGGTGGTTAGTTTTATTTTTTGTTTTATTTCTTTGAAGGATATGCTGAATAAACTGGGAAGATTCGGTTTTGCTTTATAACAAATAGAGTTTCTCTAAATAGGCAGATGACTGCATTAAACAATAATCATTTATATCAAGTATAGCCTAGGAGAACAGCAAGAAGTACCTGTGGGGAAAAACTTTTTTTTTCCACAGAAAATACTAATTGGAAATTTAAAGGGACCATATCTCACTGGAGAAGATATTTTTCTAATTGAATAATTAATAAACTATTTCAAGACCTTTCAAAGTAACATATTTCATTTCTTTGTAGGACACCAAATATTGGTGCTTTTAGCAATGACATTAATATTTAAGTAGAAGAAAAAATAAGCCATTTATTATGAAAATATTTTTGTAAACTCAGACTTAGTTTTCTTGAAAATAACACCATTCCCATATCTAGCTTGTTCATACTATCTAAAATTTTTGTTTTTCTTGTTAAGAAATTGCTTATCAACCACATCCCTGAAGCCATGTCTATCTATAAAGCTCCTTTGATGAATTTTATGTAAAGCTCTCCTTCTTATTACTGGGAGTCATTTCATCTGGACTCTGAACACTTTTAAAGATCACAAAGGAGTTGGATTGAACTAAATCACATACTTTTTCAACTTAGGTAGATTCTGTTCCCTCAGTAATTCTTTGTCCAAAATTCCCAGTGAATTTTCCTAAGACCTACAACAAAGAGACTCAAATAGTAAACCCTGAGTGTTTATGCATAACATTAGCATTGTATTTGTTTATATATCCACAGAGCGTGAAGTTTGCTATGCTTGGGTTTATTTTTTCCCCTTAATATTGTATCTTATCTGTTTTTGTATCTATGACATCACCTATTCAAAAATATTTATTGATTATAACTATGTCCCATAAGTTGATTAACGGGAATAAAAGCAGTACTTGGAAATTTTGTAATCATGGAAATAATTTCAATCTATGAGGGTTTTTTTTTTCTTTTCTTTTCTGTTTTTTGCTTTTTTTTTGACCTATTAAAAGAGGGTATTCCAAGTTGGGGGCTCTTAAGTGACACTCTGGATGAATTTCAGTCTCCTAATTTCTTTTTAATTCTCTGGTTTACTAAGAAAATTTACATAGAAGTGGGCAAGGACCAGGAGAGAAGAAAACTACTGATGTAGAGTCACAGGAGAGTCTGAGGATTACAAGATTAGAGCCTCTCTGGACTCATGTCCTCTAGACTCCCATGGTCCTTTGAGTGTACCGTCACCACTTTTGTTCTAACTACTCCTTTATATCACTATTTTCCTCACCAGTAAATGGTTCAGTTGCTTTACAATCTTGAGATCCCACTCAGCAAATGTAAGTGCTTTCTAGAATTTATAACAGTTTTTTAAAAGCTAGGTTAAAATGTGCTAAGTCAGGCTGCATCATTGTCTCTTGCTTACAAGAGGGTCTAGAAAGATTTGATGTTTGATTCTTATTAGAACATCATACTGTTATAAAAATCCTTCTCAGCTATACCAACTATCTATAAAATAGATGCCTCCATTGTCTTTAAAACCAAAATAGCAGTCTTACTGTTTTAGTTTTTAAAGCTTTTCATCTCTGTTCTGAGTTTAATGTTACTTGGAGTGAAATAAAAATCATGTTCAATTTTCTCATGTGTTAGGTTTCTTCTTATGTAAAGACACTGGCTCTCTTACTTCAGAGCAATGACCTGATTATTGTCCTTTAAAAAATAATGACTTGGAGGGTTAGGTCACCAATATTTACATTCTGTTTATTTGTATTCTATTCCTTTGAGAAAATGGCATATCCTTTCTGTATGCCAGCAGAAGGGTGTGCTAATACCTAGAAGTAGAAACAACTTTTGCTTTTAACAAATAATTACATTTTATCTGGTTCAAACAAGGATTTCTGTACAATCCATCAGTTGATTCTAACACACAGTAAATCTGATTCAATTGTTTAATTGACAGAAAACTTGTTTAAATGGTTTTATATTTTTAAAATTTTAAAGAACTCAGCCTTTAGTAATATAATTTTAAAAATCAGAGCTTAATTCCTTTTCAGAATTACAATCACTCAATTCACTCTCATACCTTATTCTTTTCTTTACATAATAGTTTTCTAACCATTTTCCAGTTGCTATACAGCTCCATGAAGCAATGTGTTATTCTTAGCATATAACAGTGAAGAGCTATTTGCAAATACTAATGAAAATGGAATAACCTAACACATCAATATCCATGTAGAGTTTTATCTACTAAATAAATGATTATCACCTGATTTGTTTGGTCTCCCATCTTGTGTATTAACTGTATAATATTTATCACTTTTTAAAACTTAATTTTGTACTCATTTGCCATGTTTGAAGATATTCTTAATTAATAAATAAAAACTACTATAAAAGGGGAGATCTAAAAAATACTGGGAAGCCATTTTTTCTAATGATTGTTTCATTTTTGTTGTTCATATGTTTTATATTGATAGAAAAAAGGCAGCTCTATCTTCTGCATCAAAAACAAAAGTTGTTTTTAAACTTCTAGAACCATAGTTCCTTGTAATATCAAAATCACTAAATTTTTTAAATCAGATTTACAAAGAGAAGCATAAAAATAATGTTTTTACGTTTTTTATAGAACTTTTTACAGATTTTTTCTCCGTATCAATTTGACTATAATGTACATTGGCGTAATTTCATCATGTTTCTTGAGCTTAAAGTTGATTGAGGGTCTTGGATCTGTAGGATTATAGTTTCATTAGTTTGAACAATTTTCTCAGTTATTTCTTCAAATTTGTTTATTTTTCATCCATTTCTGTCCTCTCCTTTGGGAACTCTAATTATATGTGTATTTGGTCATTTGAAATCATCCCACAGATCACTGATACTCTGTTCTTTTTTGTTGTTTAAACTTTTTTGTCTGTGTCTTTCATTTTCAGCTATTTTTATTATGTCTTCAAGCTTCATAATCTTTTCTACTGTAGTATCTAATATTCTAATCTGCTGTTAATCCTACCTTGTAAATTTTTAAATTAGACTTTATAGTTTTCATCAGTATAAGTTAAATTTGTGTTGTTTTTATTTTTTCCATGGTTTTACTTACTGGTAACTTGTTCTATCTTATAAATTCTTCAACGTATAAAATACAATTATAATAACAACCATTTAAATATTCTAATCTAATTCTATCATGTGTTTCAACTGCAGGTCAGTTACATACAACTGATTTATTTACTTTCTTTCTTCTTTGAATACCTTTAGATGCCAGACACTTTGACTTGTACCGTGTTAGGGGCTAGATACTTTTGTACCCTTATAAATATTCTTGACCTCTGTTCTAACACTGAGGTAGTTTGTTTCTATTGGGGCTTGTTTTTAAGCTATTAGCAGAAACACAGCAACATTAAGTGTAGAGTTAATGTTCTCCCATGATTGTGGCAAGACTCTTCTTAGTACTCAAATAGATAGCCTCTGACTTTGAGGTTCTCCCCTCTAAATGTTGGAAGCAGACATATTCTGGGCCTTGTGTGAGTTCTGGGTACTGCCCCCCCTAACTCTTTCAGGAAATTTCTCCCCCCGTCCCCACACACATATCCTAAACAGTCTCAGCCTATGCTCCTCTGCAGACACCCCGAGTTCTCCCTGTAGCTGTCTCCTCTCCAGCGCTCTGTGATCTCTAGACACCGTGGCTTCCCCAGGCTCACAGCTGTCTCCTCAATGAGTTGGCTCACTGGGCCCTGCCTGGCTCCTCCCTCCTTGCTGTGGCCTGGAAACTCTCCAGACTATAAGCTGGGTAATTCTAGGGCTCAAATGATTTGTTTTCCAGCTCTCAGAGATCCTTCTCTACATGCTGTCTAATGTCTTAAAAGTTGTTGTTTTATATATTTTGTCTGGTTTTCTAATTGATTCAGGTAGAAGAAAAAATTCAATTCTTATTACTCCTTCAGAAGCAGATTTTCCAGGGTGGCTTTTAAAACATGAATAATTTTCTGTCAGTCCCTTACTCCAACTCTCTAAGTAGTTTCTCTTTAGACACTTTTTATCAAAGTCCACAAGACTTTACATGTTCTAGCCTGCACTTAACTCCCAGATCTCATTCACCACTGTCACCCATTATACTCTCAATAATTATCTTGCTTTTCTTCCAATATGTCAAGTTTGTTCTTGCCACTGGGTCTTTGCTTCAGTAGACCTCTCCACCTGAGCCAACTTTTTCCCAGATTTTGCCTATTTTACAGAACTTTTTGTAGAATAATTTTCTCCTTCTCTTCACTCAGAACTCCACTCGAATATCATCTCTTCAGCAGGGCCATCCTATCTAAAATAGCTCTATATGTCCCCTCATTATATTTCCTTACACTGCTTTTTTTTTTTGTCTAATGATCTCTACCCCTGATAATGATATATTATGATATAACATAATAATATTATATTATTATTATTATATAATTATATTCTATTATTCTATTATATTTATTATATATAATTATACTTATTATATATTTATCATTAATATAATATATAATTAATATAATGTATAAAATATAACATATTATTAATATGTACTTATTATAATATAATTATATATTATTAGATAATGATATAACTATATAAATATGCAATTAAAATATATTAGGTGATATATAAATTTGTATTTTAATTATATATTTAATTTATATTTTTAATATATAAAATAAATACAGAATTTAATAGTTATATATTATCTAATTATTTACTTATTTGTTTATTATCTGTTTTCCCTATAAATTAAGGGGAATGATCTTTCCTATTGACGGCTCTATCTCCTGAGCTTGCAACGTTGCCTGGCAATAAAAGTAGGTGCTCCATTATTTGTTGTATGTGTGGATAGGTGGACATACCTCAAAGTTAAAGGGTAATAAAAGGATCTATTTCAGAAGTTAGGTACTAATTTCCATTTCAGACTGCTCCTCTGTCATCAGCTAACAGTAGGTAGCTAGAGGGGGGAAAAATGTGTTGTTGTAGAGAATTGCTGTCTTCGTGCTTCTTCAGAATTTAAAGGAAACTCACAGCACAGCTGTCAGAAGATGCCTGTGTTGAACATTTGCTCTGATAATCTCTCACCCCTGTTTTTTATTTCTTTTCTTGTTGTTTCAGTTGTTTTTCTCCCTATCTTTTTTCTTTTTTTCTTTTTTTCTTTTTTTTTTTTTCTGTCTGATAAAATACATGTGACTTAAAAGGTAAATTCCCTAGGCCCTGGATGGCTGCATTTATGGTTTGTTTGTTTTTGACTTAAGTCCTATAGGGCTACTTGATTTTCCTCTGTACAAACAATCAGCCAGTTGCTTACGGAGCACAATCCTGTTATAATTTGGGAGCCCTCTGACTTCAAGGAACAAAAGAACGTGATTGCCACTGAGAGCCTCTGCGGAGAAGAAATACATCCACTCCTATAGAACAAAGTAAATTCCAAGAAGAGAGAGGTTGGTTCTCTTCAGAAAGAGAAACTTCTGGTACAGTGGTGGGTATAAATTAGGTGAAGGTCCCTGTCTCATAGTCCTATCTCTGTCACTGCAAGCCTAAGTTTCCTTATCTATCAATTTGTGGCATTGGCCTTGATCTGTTTTCTAATTCTCAAAGTTTGGAGGCTCAGAAGAGTGGCTAGACAGAGGCCCTCTTGCTACCCCTGTGTGATCACTGAATCTTGAGTCTTCATAGTTTCTGAAGTGGAGCTTTCAACCTGCAAGTACCCTAAAGCCAGCTGTCTGCAGAGGTCATCCTCTGGAACCAGCTCTAGGCAAAACTGAAGAGGCAGCTAAGTTAAGTGTCAGTTCTTCTTTCCTGCTTTTATCCTAGTGCTGCCCTTCCTGGTGCCCTTAGATTTCCTCTGACTTTGTGGTCTTTCCTTCCTCTGTTAAAATACCCATAAATAATGGGTTAAATGACTAAAATGTCTCCACACACTCCATGTTTTTGGAGTGTGTGCTTTTTACAACAGAGGGCAAAGCCTCTTCTCAATTCAAAGGAATGCATTTCTAAATGTTGAATCTCAGGCATTAATATGTAATTGGTCAGGGAGGAACTCAGAAGAAAGAACTTTTTCAGCACCTAAGATATCATACTGCATAAATAACCAATTTGTTTTACTAGGCTGATAATAGGGACTAGTGGTTCTCAACTCTGGCTGTACATTAGAAGTTTTAAGAGATATTTAATGCCGCAGGCTCTGCCCACACAGATTCTGACTTAATTGATACAGAGTTGAACATAGTTAGGGAGATATTCTAAAGCTTTGCAAGTCGTTCTAATGGGATATAGGAATTGAGAGTCTTTCTTATAGAGGTACCAAAGCCCTTGTGCCCTTTCCTCCCAAGACGCCTTCTCTCTTAATCCCCGTCCCTGCATCCTTTGTCATCTCTGCCACCCTAGTCCATAGGGCTGAGAGGGAGAGTGTGTCTTTACGCACAGCCCAGGATGGAGAAGGAGGGCTTCCCTCCCTGGAAAGCGTTTTCTCTAAGAGAGAAGGAAGTGTCAGTGGGCCAACTGACTTGTCTCCTGAATGGGCCTCAGCAGGAGGGTTCGTGCCCACTGGGTAGAATGACACGCTCCTTATTCTCTAAGAATAATTTTCTAGTAGAGGGACTCACCAGGGGAATTTTCTGAGCAATTTGATTCAAATTACAATCTATTTCTGCCCCTGTAAGTACCACAAATCAATTCAACAGTTTCTATTGTGTGTGAGTGAGCATTGAGCATTGCTATTAATGTTTTATGTGCTGAAAAATCCATACGTTTACTCAGAGCCACTTTCAGAAAACTGATCAGAGCCATTGTGTACATTGCTGAGAAAGTCACGCACACCTGATGGGCTTTTGAATGACTCAGGCACGACTAAGTCTCCTGATTAATTTATTTTTCCTGAAAAGAACTGGATTCACCTGGGCTAGTCTTTTAATGCTTCTCAATTCTAACCGTACATACATTATCTAGAGAGCTTTATTTAAAAAGTACTGCTATCTGGACCTTACTCTGGGAGCAGGGCTGTGGCTCTGAGGATGAGGCACAGCAATAGTAATTCTCAACCATGCCCCAGGCCAGGAGATTTTAACGTGGAGCCAGCGGTAAAAATCTCTCCTCCTTCATAGCAACTTATGTTGGGAGTAAGTCTCACACTTCAGCAAGTTCACTCAAACCCTTCCACACTCAGTAGTATTGTTTTCTGAGGTTGCATGTTTTTTGTTTTGTTTTGTTCTGTTTTTTGTATATCCCATTAGCACTAAATTTTGAGGAACACTGTTGATGAGAAACAAATGTAACCAAACCTTTGGCAACCATATATTTTTCTGTATTGGGAGCTATTTTATATTTAATGTTGTAAAAGTTACCAACACTTGTTTTTCTTCTATCCAGCAACTCATTAGGAACTTTGCAAGTCAGATGTTGGCTCATGGTGAGATAGGTTGTTTCTTTAGCTCTTCTGAAACACAAGAATCCCGAAGTGACACAAAAATCTCCTCACCCATGGCCAGCAGAAGGGCAGGACTTCACGTATGACTTAACATGGGAAGTGGGTATAGAGAAAACTTTCTGATATCAGAGATTATTTCTGGGAGTAAGATATTTTTCCCCCTTAGGAAAAACACTGGTGGTGTTTTTCTTGCCTCTGGCATTTAGAAGAACCTTACAGGTTTCTATACTAAAACTTTGGACAAAAGATCTGAAGGTTCTTTTTACCATCCTACCTATAAATGTCTGGAATAACAAATGAGGATTATTCTGGGAGTGAAGAATACATAATACGGTCACTCCTGAATCTACTGAGGCAGTCAGACAACATGTCAGAGCCCATGATGGGGCACAGAAATGGCAGTTTCTGACCAAGAGCAAGAAAAACATTGTTAAAAATTATGCTTTAAATATTAAGAGAATTTTATTAATTGAAAAAGAAAGAAGGAAAGAAGGAGAGAGAAAGGAAGGAAGGAAGGAAGGCAGGAAAGGGAAAGGAGAGGAGATAATAAAGAAAAAAGAGAGGAAAGTGTGTGTGGTGGGGGGAGTGGGGAGGAAGTCTCAGACTTGGAGAAATTCTATCTAGACTCCCAAATCCTGAGGGTACTGTGAACACTAGGTGAATGCACTAATGTAGGAGAATAAGGCTGGTGTCTGGGAGATCTCAGTTCTGTCCTTAATTGTCTATATGATCCCTGGGCCTTTCTTCATTTTTCAGTACCTCACATTCTGAAAAAAGGACAAAATTTCTTTTGGGTTCTGAGATTTTCCAGTTAGAGGAATGGGGGGGG
>PVKE010019208.1:0-28723 GCA_004027555.1 Craseonycteris thonglongyai | reverse complement strand
TAAACACTCACTTTACAGCCCCAGGGACCAAAAATCAAATCCCAGCCCCGGCCCATGTGGACCCATTTGCTGAACTGGGGTGTGCTTCCCATACGGGAGGCTCCCAGTTCAGTTCTTGCCTCCATGTTTGGTCCCTGGATCGAGGAGGTATGCCTCGCATACAGGAGGCCCCCTGCCTAGTTCCTGTGCAAAATAAAACCATGTCGAAAACTGATGATATAGAACTGTGATGACTGCTCTGGGCCCTCCATAGTCTCTCTGTGTCTCTTTGTCTCTGTCAAAAACAATAAAATAAATCTTAAAAAAAAATAATTTTGAAAAATTAAATCTGTATTAGAAAAGGCAAACCAATCTGACCTCACAGCAGCCCCAAAGACACCTGAGCAGGGGGATGCAGCGACTCTGCCTCTAAGCTGAAAATCTCAACTTTCTGAGAACAAAGTGAACTGCCTGCCAGGCTGGGTTTGGGGCCTGAGAGAGGAGCAGGGCAGTGTTCTGATACCTGTGGCCTCCATGATGGACAAGGAGGAAAAACCAGGAAAGACCGTCCTGCTCAGGCAGAAATATGTTTGCTACCACATGCCTTCCACACTGTGCCTGCTCTGAAGAGAATCCTAGCTGTTCACATGCCCCAATCCCTGATGAGGAACCACAGGTGTTGGCTAGGGCAAGTGGACCTACCCTGTTTCTGAGAAGACCAGGCCAGCTGCCTTCACCAACTCCTCTACCTCTTCATCTACATTATAAACAGACAACCAAAACCACCAAACATACGACTAAAATAAGTCCCATGAACAGAATTTAAAATGGAAACATTTAACAGCTAATGTGGCACGGACTCCAACGCCTTCAAACCTGTACTAACTAGGCAGAAACATCCAAAAGTGCCATATAGATGCCAAATAGCAGAGTGTCATTTAAACCTTGAAAGAGTCCAGCCAAAATGGGTGATTCTCAGCCACTGAGCAGAATCGCTCAGAGGGCTTTGAAAACGTCTTGCTGGACCTCACCCCAGAGGTTCTCTTTCAGTGAGTCTGGGGCAGGGCTGGGCGATCTGCATTTCTAACAAAGTCCCAGGTGATGCTGATGCTGATGATCCATTGAGCAATCCTTGAGAAGTACTAGCCAAGATAGTCAACTCGAACCATCATGCTGGGAATAAAATCAGAAATTATTCAGGAAACAAATGAACATTTTTAGGTGTGAGAATCAAAAGTGTCTCCAGACATTG
Source organism: Craseonycteris thonglongyai (assembly GCA_004027555.1). Taxonomy (NCBI): domain Eukaryota; kingdom Metazoa; phylum Chordata; class Mammalia; order Chiroptera; family Craseonycteridae; genus Craseonycteris; species Craseonycteris thonglongyai. The sequence continues at coordinate 27,492 of PVKE010019208.1, read as the reverse complement.
CCCAATGTCCCCAGAGAGACATGTGTGTACTTTGCTCCAGTTGAGAACCACTGACTTCATCCAATTACTTGTGAGAATAATGGGACCATGTCATCTATTTAGACCACTGGTCTCAAACTCTAGTGTGTGTCAGAATCACCTAAAGAGCTCATTAACCTTTTTAGTGCAATGGGTTGATATAGCGACTTTTGCATCTCGGGCGAAAAGTGCAGCTGACCCATATATTGGTTCATATGTAAACCATAGTTAAAAGCGCTATAACTTATTATATTTTTTCTTGTATAATGTATGACTGAAATAATTACATTTCTTTTTCAGACAATGTAAAAGAATAGTATTATTATTAACTAATTCAATTTATATAAAACTAAAAAAACCTCATATGGATATCTAAAACAATAACTTCATAACATTTTGTTTCCTAAGGTGATACATTTTATTAAATTACCCTTCACATTTCTTGCTAGTACCGCTGGTAGAAAGTAGCACTAAGAGGGTAAAACATGGGTTATGGGCTTCACCCCAGAGTTTTTGGTTCCCAGGTAATGCTAATATAGCTGATCTATGAAACACAGTTTGAGAAACACTCATTTCTAAGGCTGAAACCAATCCATTCTTACTATCTACAGCTGGAGATAGGACTTCCCTCCTGAAAGCACGTCGATTCAAGGTAGAAGATAGCTCTCTGTGTATAATCTGTGTCCTTTTTGAAAATAAAAAGTGGGAAATAAATGCTATTAGAGAAGCAATCCACAAGTTCTGCTAGTGTTCGCATTTATAGGTCTGGTCTCACTAGTAGACTTTAATGGCTGGGTGTAGACAGGAGCTTGCAGGAGAGGGAGGTACCAGAGGTCAGAGCAATCATTGTGATTGCGCGGTAAAACACTGCCAGGAAACCATGCTACAGAGATCTGTAAGGTTGAAACTGGAGAATGGAGTTTAGGGTTAAGATCTCTGTTCCATAGGCTGACCAGATGTACCATTTTAACAGGACAGAAAACAACAATACTGTCCCATTTCAAATGCTTTCTGGTCAGTCTACTAACACCTTGAATTTAGTCCAGGGAAACTAGGCTGACCAGACGAACCATTTGAAACAGAACAGTTCCATTGTTTTCTGTCTCATTTAAAATGGTACGTCTGGTCAGCCTATTGTTACTCCTTTCTTCTGCCTCTGACCCCGTTTCCCATTCCTGCACATAAACATCTTTAAATCTTAGGTTTTTACCACCTTTTAGCCACCACAAGTACTAAAGAAGCTGGGGACAGAGAGATCTTGTCTGCTCAGAATGACCACAAGTTTATCATTCTGCACAGGTGTGTGGAGCAAAGGATATGGAAGAGAAAAAGGTAAAAAAATAAAGGGCCAGAACACAGCCCCCTTTTTATACAATCAGCCTTAACCATTACAAAACATTGTCCAAGACCCTGGGTGGTGAGCACATAATGCAATACATAGACAATGTCATGTAGAATTGTACACCTGGAACCTATGTAATTTTTACCAACCAATGTCAACCCCAATAAATTTGACATTTAAAAAGAAAAGAGGAAGTTCTAGAACTTTAAGCAGATTACACCTCCTACATCTCCTGTGCCCTAGAGGGAAGCTAGGGGATCGTAGTGATTGTTGCAAAGGAAGCACACAGAATGGATTTCGCAGAGAAGAGATAAGCATTCCCTTCTACAGACCTATGTTCCTCCCTATTACAGAAGGGCTCTGTCTCCAGAATCGCCTCCCTGTACCACCGAGCCAGACCCTGCTTTCCTGTATGGTCCAGCTTAAGTTCTACCTGCTTTGTACCGGTCCTCTGACCCAAATCTATTCCAATATCATCTTACTGTTCTAACTCCTTTGTATACTCAATGCTGTGCTGTCATTTACTGTGCCATTTTTTTTAAGGTGGGAAGTCTTATTTCTCCAACAAAACTGCAACACTATATCTAAATTTCTCCAGGAGTACCATAGGGCTATTTTTTGTTGTTCTTATTGTTTGTCTGATGCCAGGCCAATGGTCTATCTTCAAACAGCCACATCCGTCCCTTCAGTACAAGAAAGGCACCATAAAAATCACATGGAAATCAAGCACAAAATTACAAAGGAGCCATACTTTGAACTCTTCAATCCTTCACTTACTTGTGTGACCCTGTGCGATTTAATCTGCCTCTCTGCATTCTAGAACTCTTCCGTTGGGAATACGATGATTGTTGCCAGAATCAGATATGTATACAAGGCCTGGTACCAAGTCTTTCAAAAGTGAGGACAAAATTCATGTAACAACTCTTAAATTACTAAAAGATTAACATATAGATATACCCTTTGTTGACAAACTGGTTGCCTGTGACATGGGCCAGTGTACACTGCACCTCTGATCCCAGTTCTCCTGGACAGCCACCTCATCGCTCATTTTCTCCATTATAAGTCTGTCTGATTCATCACACATGCCTCTTTTTCTTGCCTATTTCTGATGTGGATTTACTCTTTATTCTGGAAATGTATCCCCATATGGGCCTTCCGTGATTGCACACCTCCCTCTTGGGTTCAGTCAGTCCCCATCTCTAGGATGCTTCTACTTGAATGGCCCTGAGGGCAGCACTCACAGGGAAATCAATCCACGTTGTAAATAGGACCTCAAGTCCTTAAGAATGCCTCAGTTACTTCTGACATTGCAATAAGGCTTTTCTTTCAACTCTTAACTTACTTAAGAAAATTGAAAGGCAGGCAGCTAGATAGATATATGAACTGAGGCCTTGGGCTTGCATTCTGGAAGGTGAACTCCCTCTCAAACTTATAGTGCTTTGTAACTTCTCCATCTCTCATTATTCTTCTATTCTCTACTGAAAACCATTGCTATGTAGAATGCCTTTGGACTCAGCAGGTAGGCTACATTTTTTGTTCTTGGTTAATTTTTATCACTAGGTTCTTAATTATGACTTGTACTACATGTGGCAGATTAATACATGTGATTTCACAGAAAGTGGGAAGTCTGTGGCATAGCTAGAATACAAAGCTGGCAAGACTACTTCTGTGAGCAGAAATGAAAAACTGTCTGCTCGGTATATTATTTCCAACCTTTTAAAATCACTCAGGCTTCCAACTTATCCCAAAGATACTTCTCTCTTCTATTCTATCAGAAATATTCAGAACTCTGAGAACCTAGAATTCAACTTAAACATAAATCTCTTAAGATTTAAAAAGAATCCAACATGTCCATACATTTTTAGCTCATGACTTTTGTTTATGGAAGTGTTCTACAGGCCTTCACTCATACAATCCATTTATTCTTTCTCCATACTCGTCTAATAACCTTGAATATCTGATGTACCTATCCATACCCAGTTAACAATAGCAAATTAGAGTAGATAATAATCTTAGAAATTTGCCCTCTAATAACAGGAAAAGTCAGCTGGAAAAGTAGGAAGAAAGCTCTCCCACACCTGATACAGGCCACCCACTCCTGTGGCTTTTTGCACATGGTTCCATGTGTAGGAAATTCTTGTTCTCACATTCTTCACCTAGTGGACTCACCTGGAGCCTTCAGAAAACCTGCTCAAATTCCTTGAGTCCCTTTAGTACACATACATGTTTTTTCCTTCATTTTCTATTCAGTTTGTTCTGTCTCTCAATTGTATTTAACACTTAATAAGTTGTACCTCATTATCTGTTAAAATGTGTGGCCACCACTAAAATAGGAGTCCCACAAGTAGAGACTGCTTTATCTATGTGTCACCTTATTGACTACCACTTAGAGTAGACCTCACAGGCACACACCTGATAGCAGTAGAATGTATGGCAGACTTCAGTCCTTTCATGTGGAAGCAAGCAGCTATACTAACTTGAATAGATTATAAAATGTCAACATACTAACATACAGCTACTTGGCTTTACATTAAGACTTAAACTTAGAGACAAGTCATCTGATATAAATACTATTTATTAATGAAGCCAAAGATCCAGAGTCACTAATCCTAAGAGTTTGATTGGTTTGGATTTTAGAAAGTTGATTTTTTTAGAATTAAGACATAATTCCTAACTCACCTGCCCCCATCTCCTAGTTTAGCTAGAATGTGTGTGGCTGGTTTAAAGAAAAGAGCAGAGAGGTTTACTTCAAGTGTATGTTGAATCTGTTGGAACCTACACTCCGCTTCATTCAAATTGTGAGGTGAGAGAAGTTCAGCTTTTTGTTGGATCAAGAATTCTGAAATCGGGGAAGCCAGGATGGCTCAGTGGGTTAAGCGCTCACTTTGCAGCACTGGGGACTAAGGATCGAATCCCGGCCCTGGCCTGTGCGGACCCACATGCTGAACTGGGAGCTCCCCCAGTTCAGTTCTCTCTCTGTCTCTGTCGCTGTATCTCTCTCTCTCTGTCAAAAATAGATTTAAAAAAAAAAAAGAATTCTGAAATCGCCCTGAGGACAGAAAGAGTTGGGATGGCAGCAGCCATTTCCCATCGCCACTGAAATAATGCCAAGTGAGAAGAGGCTGATTTGCCTGTGAATCACTGAGGATGTGGTACCCAGTTGCCCCTTTAATGCTCTTTAGCTCCTCCTAGGCTTGCTGACACAGTGTGAGTGGCACGTGTCAGGAAGGCGTCACACCGTGCCTGTGTTTCACAGACAAATGTCCTATCTTCAGCCCAGTTTAGGTGAGATGCTCTGCAAGGCAGTTCACCAAGCCCTCTCCACATATGGAGCAAATGCTGACCCTGCAGAACTACAGTGCTCACTTCTATTTAAAAAAATGAGAAAGTGCCAAGAACCTTTATACACACACATATGTATTTATGTATGTATGAATGTATGTATTATACAGACATGTATATACACATCTGAGGGAAAGAGATAGAGATAGAAAAATGGGGGTTGTAAGATACCTTTTGGGGTTCTAAATCTACTTGAATTGATTTTTAAAATTTTCAAACAAACTGCACTTATATGATCTAAAACAGTGTGATATAAGATATTTGAGAGTGTAAGACACTTCGAAACATTCAAAATTATGTAGTCTGTAAGTTTGTCTTTCTCAATGGGATGTTCATAGATCAAATGAGGATAGTATCTGGGGCTGGAGAACAGTCTATTAGCAAGAATGACCTTAACTGCAAAAAAAGAAAAAGATTCCAGCTTTACATGGAACACAATCTGGGAATTGCGACCTACTATGCATAAGTCAAAAGCTCTTCCCTAAAGTATTTCTAAGCACAAATGATTTGTGAGAACAAAAGAAGATAATTAAGTGCTGGAATAGATTTCATTTATTAAGCATGAGATTATTCTGAGATTCATAGTGTTACTCAGAGACTCCAAAGCTAGAAAATATGGGCTCATTACTTTGCATTATGTTTATATAAGAAGAGGTGTGACCTAAGGTGACTAAGACACACTGGAAATTAGTCTCCAGTTACCCTCTCCCTGGGGGTTCTTGTAAGCTCTATCCCCTTTCATCATTAGCTCTTCACATAAACTAAGCCCCCCCCCCCATTTGCTTTCTCTACACACCATATCAAAACATTTTTACTTTTATTTTTTAATTTAGGATTTAAAGAAAAAATGCTAAATAAAAACAGTATGAAAAACACCCATGAACCACTTACCCATATTGACTGTTGTTAATATTTTATTACTTGCTTAATCATCTGCTCTATCCATCTATATTCATCTATCTATCTATCTACTAATCTACCTACCTAATTTGAGGATAAGCTAAATACATCAACACATTCTCCTCAATTCTTCAGTATACATTTTCTAATAACAGGGATATGCTTTTGTCCAACCACATTACTATTATCCACTTCAGTAAATTTAAGATTGATATTACACTTTTATCTAACCTACCATTCTTGTCTAATATTATCAGTTGGCTCAATAATGTACATTTTTCCTCTCTAGTTTAGGATCCAGTAGAGTCAGGTACTCCATTTACTCATCATAGTTTTTTGCCAACCTTTAGTCTATTCTAGAACATTTCTATAACCTTTCTTTGACTTTTATGACATTTTTGAAGAATACAATTACCCCTTTTTTATTAAATACAATATTTCTCATTCTGTATGTCTGATGTTTGTTAACCTTTAGATTGAGGTTATGCATTCTTGTAATACTATGTAGTTGATGTGTTTTTCTCGGGATATTGAATTTGTATGGCTATCTGTCCTTTGAATGTGAAGTTGGGGAAGCCGGGATGGCTCAGTGGGTTAAGTGCTCTCTTTGCAGCCCCAGGGACCAAGAATCAAATCCTGGCCCCAGCCCATGCAGACCCATATGCTGAACTGGAGTATGGCCCCAGTTTGGTTCTCACAGGGGAGAACTTCCCATGTGGGAGGCCACCAATTTGGCCCCCAACTCGAGGGATGTGCCTCCCATGTGGGAGGCCTCCTTCCTGGTTCCCACCCTGCATGGCACCGTCCTCCTGTGTGGAACAAAACTATGTTGAAAGCTGATGACGTACAACTATGGAAACTGCTCTGGCCCCTCCCCTTCTCTCCATTTCTCTGTCTCTCTGTCTTTGTCAAAAGCAATAAAATAAATCTTTACCAAAAAAAAAGTGAGGTTAATTTGGTCACTCAATCAAGGAGTTTCCCAAATTCTTCACCATTTAATCACTACTTCTCCTACATTAATAAGCAGATTGTAGGGAGATATTTTAAGATGATGTAAATATCCTTTTCTTCATTAAAATTTTTCTATATTTGGCATCCATTGATGATTCTTACCTGATGCAATTCTTACCATCTGGCTGCAATATGATTTTTTTCAACTCTAGCACTACCTCCACATTTAACAGATCACCTTTAGCATTCTATTGTAATTCTTCTACACAATTTATCTATCATCCATATTGACTCATAAAATCTCATTTTATATGGTTTATAATTTAATACTGCACTTTATTGATTCTAACATTTTGCCATATTTGAATTATGTAAATTGCTTCCATGAACTTGTCATATGTTTCCATCATTTTTTAAAAAGACCTCTTACTTTCTAGCATACAAGATGCCCCATGCTTATCTTGTAACCTACCATACCCCACCTTGACATCAGTCATTTCTCCGTTTTGCCCTGGTGTATTTTAATAGGAATGGTATCAGAAATGAAGAACAGAGCATTAGCTCTACTCACTACTACTAAGATGGCTTTGCTTCTTACCTCGTTCTGCAGAAATAAGAAACAGCTGCATGTTGTTCACATAAACATATTCAAACATACAGATGTGCACATAAATATACATATGCAAATCCACATACATATTTTAGAAATCATATCAACATCATTAGTTCTAATTCACCTTGAATTTCATACTTGTATGTTGTTTCCATAGGAAGAATTTTGGCTCCCAACATCCTCAACACATTTACTTAATTTGCTGAATTACATATCACTTCTAAAATAATTCCAGAATTATGTCTATAAACCTAAAACAAACAGCCTATTCAAAAGTTCAGAACGTTGTGTTCTGTTCCCCCCAAAACACACACATGTATCCTACTCTGTCCCAGGTTAAGGGCATAGAGGCAAACAGTGTTATCACTAGTTACTTGGATTACTGGTAGTTCTTTTCCTGGCTTGCTTGCTTCCTTTTCCCCCTCAACTGTGTTTAGAGTATTCATTGAAAATATAATTAAATCAATTTGTTTCATTTTTCTTTCAGTTTTACACTAGTTTTACATAGTCTTTTTCCATAATTTTTATTTGATTTTGTTTTTTGAATATGTGAACAATTTAAAGGCTTTACAAAGTCAAAACATGGCAGAAGTTATACTAGGAAGGTGTTTCTCTCTCCTGTGTTCTTTCATCCCAGTATTCTTCCTGCTATCTTCTTGTAGTAACAGACTTTCTTTTTCTAATTTATTCTCCCTGTGTTTCTTCTAAATAAATCTCTTTAATCTAAGTCTTCCTTCACTCTGAGTGGTAGAATTGAAGGAAGAGCACCTACATTTTTCAGACACCTGGGGCCATTAATCCTTAGAGCACACAGAAGGAAGCTACCATTTCAGGCTGACATAATGGAATCTTCACTTACAAAAAGGCTGTTCATCTAGAAACAGGAAAAAGGGATGAATTTGAACATTTGAGACTGGAAGACCAGAAGTTATCTCCTTAACTACTGATTGGTAGTTACAAAATAGGCATGGAGGTGGAAAGTACAGTGTAGGGAACACAGTCAATAATATTGTAATAACTATGGATGGTGTCAGGTGGGTACAGGATTGACCAGGCAATCACTTCATAAATCATAAAAATTATATTCACTATGTATACATCTGAAACTAATATAAAATAATATTGAATGACTACTATATCAGGGCTGCCTGGAAAGTGTCCAGCCATGTAATATAAAAGAGAGGGGCCTTTATGGCTGGATTTTTTCCAGACAGCCCTCATAATTGAAAGAAAAAAGCATTAAAATTGTACACCTGGTACTTATGTAATTTTTACCAACCAATGTCACCAAAATAAAATTTAAAAAATAATAAGAAAAAAGAAATGGGTTAAGGGCCTCTGTGATTAGAAACTCTCCAGATCAATCCAGCCATTCTGAGACTGTGGCCAAGCCTAGGAAATGGTTTTATAGTAGAGTAAAAACTAGAAAAGGAGGGTTACTGTAGAGCTGTAACTTTAGGAGTCAAGATCTGTGATGGCCCACCACCAGGTGAATATGCTATTGCTGTGGAGAGAGATTCTTTCTTCAGATTCAATCTTCAACAGCAACTGTAGACTCCTCAAGTTCCATCTATAGTGAATGGAAATGGCTCATGGACTCCTGACCCTCAGTAGTGACTCAGTAGGAATATACAAGATGGTGTGAGCAACCAGACCATTTGGGTCATAGCAGTAAACTGTGTGGTTATTAGAATAGTAAAACAACTAACTACACATGACCTAGGAACCACATGCCCTCTCTTAGAGGAGATGATGACCCCAGGTGATATCTTAGACTGGGAGAATTCATTTGGGTACCTTGAAGTTATCTCAACCGGAAGGACTATAAGAATAGAGAATAGCATTCTCATGATTGTCTAGGTGGAAAAGAAACCCTGAATCATTAGTATTCCAAAGAATGGGATTGTATTTTGTACCTAAACCTATGAAGGTTATGCGAATTTTGTAGATGAGAAAACAGACCCAGGAATACTAAGCAACTTGGTAGATATCACATGCTTAGTAAACAGTAGGGCTAGATTAAGAAACTTGAACTTTTGAAATACAAAGTCCATGCTCAGAGAACAATACAGAGGAAGTCAGGGACCTGGGGTCCCTGCCTGCAGATCCCTGAGCAACTTACACCTTCTCTCCACTTCTCACTTTCCCTGCCTATTCAGTGAGGGGGTGGATAGAGTTACTATCTTCCAGTTTCACAATGGAAGTTTGACCTCTGTGAGTATGTGTTGAGGAGAAGGTCATTTTCACTAACACAGGCCATATACAAGAAATTAATCAACTCAGGTAATGAGAAGGTCAAGGAAGATGTGAGAAAGTCATGATAGGTAGAGGTAAAAAGTAATGAAACTCACTGACAAAGCACTAAGAGAGGACCCATGGCCCAGCAAGGGTTCCAAGGTTGGAAAAAACATGGTAGGATGGGAACAACATATTTCTGTTGAAAAACTCTTGAGGAATGTTGGGATAGCTCAGAGATTAAGTCTTTGCCTCACAATCATGAGGTCCAGGGCTTGATTCCCAGTCCTAGCCCATGCAAACTGGTATGTTGAACTGCAGCGCAACTGGTAACCACTAGGATGTCATAGGGGCAAATGCTCTCACTTCCCATGCAAGAGGTCCCCGGTTTGGTTTCAACCTTTTCAACCCCACATCTACCTGTGTAGAATGAAACCATGTCATAAGTAATGATGTACAACTATGGAGACTGCTCTGGGCCCTTACTCTCTCTCTCTCTCTCTCTCTCTCTCTCTCTCTCTCTCTCTCTCTCTCTCTCAATCCTTCTCTCAAAGAATAAAAAATAAAATCTTTTATTGTTAAAGTTATTGGGGTTACATTTATTGGTAAAAATTACATAGATTCCAGGTGACAATTTTACATTACATTGTCTATGCATTGCATTAATCTTCAAGAAAAACTAAAAGAAAAACTCTTGGGCTCTCCCCCTGGTTAGGAGCTTTTTATGCATGTTTCTACTTTTAATTCTTATAAGAACTTTATGAAGTCAATAGTAATTCCCATGTTTACTACATATTGGCTAAGTGAGCCTCAAGGTGAAGGTTTTACCCATCACATACAGCTAGTAAGTAGGAAGGCAGAATGCCACCCCAGCTAGCTTGCTAGACTCAAAAGATCATCCCTCCCAGCTTTGGGATCCAGCCCCAAGGAGAATGGCATGGTGAGAGCCAGTAGCTGGGAAGAAGCCACATGGCATGCCAGTTCTCTGAACTGTGTAGAAGCAGCCCCTGACTCACACTTTAAAGTTTGCCTTCTTTCCTCTCCTAGTTTTGTGGAGAGTAAAATGCGATATTTGGTCATTAATTTTTCAGATCTACAAGGCCCATGTAGAAAGGGCTGTGCATCAAACAATTCTCATTTCCATAACATTGCAGCCCAAAGGGCATTGCTCTATGATGCACCCCTGAAGCAATGATGCATAGCTTTTATTAAGCAAAGACTCAGGATTCAAAAGTCTCTTGGTCCTTTTTTGTGATGAAGTTAAGCATGTGAAACAGAAAAATAATTGGACATGTTTATCTCCTGACTTTTTTATCTGAGTCTACTCAGCAGGGCTGTCAGGAGCTGTTTTCTAAAACAGGTCTACTGTACGAATAAAGATAAAAGTAAAAAGGGCATTTACCATGTAATTTCCACCTCATTCCAAGACTAGAAGTGGCTCCCACAACACATGCAGTAGAATATAAAGCAAATAGATAAAGAGATCAAGGAGAATAAAAACCCAGTACAGTGCAGTAAATTAGGACTTGGTGGACAGCAGATAAAAGGCTGACCACATCCAAGTGAAGAAAGTTCTGATAGTGATTTTAGGGCCGTTTAAAGAATGAGGTGAGAACACAGACACACTGAAAGGACTGGAGAATCCATGAAGGGGCAGTTTTATTATGTTTGGGAAATAAATGGTCACAGCAGGCTAGGGGTTTGGTCACAGGACAATGAGATAGCCCAGAGTGAGGTGTGTCTTGAGGGCAGAAGAGCAGAGCTCAGCCACAGATCAGGATCTCAGGCAAGACAGCTACAGGGTCAGCCCTGTGACCTTTCACAGAGACCTAAGCCAAGCATGGAGTGACTGCCTCCTCAATTCCTCATCAAGGCTGCTACCACAGCTGAGGACAGGACTAAAGAAGTCGGAGGTCTCATTAGGAGGTGTGGATGTTCAGAAAGAAGAGCAAGGGGAGAGGAAGGGCCAGCCACAAGTAGTAGCCATCTTGTCACTCCAAGTACAAGAGCTCAGTGAGTGTTGCTTCCCTACAGCCCAAGGCAAGGCCTCACTGCCTCTTTGCAGGTCTGCAGTGACACATGGCTGGCATGGGAACTGAAGGGGCAATGAGTAGGGCAATCCTGGCACTAAAGTGAAACCAGTTGAGAGGTTTGAGATGTACATAGTAAGTAGGGTCAAAACATAACAACTTCAGAGAATACCTAGTACATGCCTAGAGCTGCACCAGGTCCCAGGGATATAGAGATAGATAAGACCTGGCCCCCACCCTGTATTACGAAGATTAAACTTGTACACTGGTCATAGTTTCCACAGCTGTTACAGCAGCTGTTTTGAGTACACAAGGAAATGTTAGTTCTGCCATGGGGAGGCAGGAAAAGCATTGGAGGAAATTTGGCATTTGGGCTGGGTCTTAGATAATAACAAGAAGTTTCTCTAGGAGCAGAAGGGAAAGTGAGGAAGGACATTCGGACAAAAGAAATTCTGTGTCCTAGACATGGATTCCTGGTTTTCCGGGACTTACCCATGACAGGAAAATCCAACTAAATAGTTAGAGGGCAAAACTGTTGACCGGGGTAGAAATAGACCCCAAGTTATCCAAAATAACTTTACTAGAGTTCATGCTTTTAAGTAGACTTTTCCCAATGTGTTTATCATAGTTATTTATAATTATTAAAAGCAAAACAAAACACATGGAGCAGTGTCACTGTCAGTAACTGTGAGGAAATGTCAGGTTAACTCTACTGAAGATCTTTTCTGCAGGACTTCTAGAGCTTTCAACATATGAGTGCACTTTGAATTTTAATGAGGATGTGTAGCATGAAGTATTTCTTATGTTTATTAGAAGTCAAAATGTTCATTTTATTCAACCCAGACATAAATAAGACACACGATGAAACTGTTGCTTAAATTTGGGGAGTAATTTAAGAGATTAGGCCCATCTCTGCATTCATTTTACTTTGTGACATCATTGCCATAACAGTTTTGATAGTGTGTTGCAATTGTTCACATCCCTGTCTTCCCCCAGACCTGTGCTTTCCAGGACAGCAAACCCGTGAAGTATGGCTGCTTTTAGTTGACATGCGTTATGAGTGACTCAGAAATTACTACAAAGCACACGTGTGCCTTGCATTACATTTCCACTGGATAGCACTTTTTGAGTGTGAAGATCTTATTCATCTAGGTATTCTTGATGCTTTACAAATTTCTTGCCATCTACATGTCATTTAATAAATATTTATTAAATGGATTAAATAAGTAAATAAGTGAAACCATAAACATGAAATATTTGCTGCACTAAAATCTGATGCAAACTGAAAGCAACAAGACAAATACACTAAGCAAAAAACTCATAAACACAGACAATAGTTTGGTGGTTATCAGAGGGTAAAAGGAGATGGGGGAGGTAGAAGAGAGTAAAGGGGGTTAAATATATTTTCTGTCAAAGAAGATTTGCCTTTGGTGGTGAACACATAATGCAATATATAAATGTATTATAGAATTTTATACTTGAAACCTATACAATTTTATTAATCAATATCACCCCAATAAAGTTAATAATAAAGATTTTTTAAATGATGGTTCTCTTTTTTCATTGTAATCTTAAAATCTGGTTCTACTTATACATAAATGACCTCTTTTTTAATGTATATACCTCATTTGCATGTAGAAAATTTATTTCCTAAATGGTTTTAAAATATTCTGGAAACTAGCCCTCCAAGCAGCAACATTCATTCTGTTATAAAAAAAAAAAAAAGAAATTCTGGGCTATGAAACCAATTGTTACGGTTGGGAAATCAACATATGGGCATCCAATAACTCATGTGGTTACATGACTTCCTTCACCTTCCTGTGTTATTTTTCTGGCCTCATCTCTCCTTTACTCTTGTGTGCAAGGCAACTTCTTTCTGAAACAAAAAACTTTATATATATATATATATATATATATATATATATATATATATATATTCATTCCTAATCTCCAAAGCCTTGCCTTGTCCTCAGGGTTCTAGATTTTTAAAGCACCAAGTTCTTTCTTTCAAGCCTCCTGGTGTTGTAATACCCGACCCTGTCAATAATGCCTTTATCTCCTCTTGCTCTACCTTCTCCTTCAAGGTCCTGTCTTCTCTCTCTCTCTCTTCTCCCTACCTCGACACTGATTTTCTGAGTACCTGAAAAAGGTACAGTAATCTTTAAAATGGAGATAAGGGAAAGGTGGGATGGCTCAGTGAGTAAAGTGCTTGCTTTGAAGCCCCGAGGACCCAGGATCGAATCCCGGCCCCGGCCCATGCAGACCCACATGCAGAACTGGGGTGTGCCCCCAGTTCAGTTCTTGCCGGGACCCATGTGGGAACCCCCGACCCAGTTCCTGCCCTGCGCAGCCCCACACCTATCTGTGGAGTGAAACTATATGGAAAACTAATGTCAACTATGGGGACTGCTCTGGGCCCTCCCCCTTCTCTCTGTCTCTCTCTGTCTCTGTTTCTCTCTGTCAAAAATCAATAAAATAAATCTTAAAAATAATTAATTAATTAATTAATTAAATAAATAAAATGGAGAAAATAGTGTGACCCACGACTACTCAGGCACTCTGGAAGTTAAGTGAATTGATGAAAGTAAGGACTTGTACAAACTGCCAAGTGTGAATAAGATATGAAGTGCTAAGCTTACTAAATTGAAGGTGAATGAAGCAAAACATCCTGCTACATTTTTTCTGAATTTATCAGCCTTTCTAATTCTTCAAAGGAATTTGAACCTATTTCCATGTGCCTAGAGATGACCCATCTAGGCTGCTTTGTATTTTTAGTCATCAGACTGACTTTTACTCACCACCTCGATTTCCTTCTTTTCTTCTTAATATCTGATTAAAAATAGAGTATGAAAGTGTAGTCCTATAACAATGAGTGGACTTTCTTCTCATATGTCCAAAATACCTCACTAGCTTCACCAATATGCAATTATAATGATCTAACACAGAAAATTGTATTTTACATATATTGGCTATAAATATTAATATTTATATACTTTTTCCCCAGTAGATTTATTGGCTATGTGGATTTTAGTGAAATACTAAATTTGAAGTTATTTAGACAGTGATTAAGTGTTAGACTGTTAGATTAACTAAGACTTTATTGTAAATTGCAAAAACTGGTCACATTTCATCCCATATCATCAAGAGGTGGCATTTATTTTTCTCTAGTTTGTACCAGGATTGGCCATGTGACACACTTTGGTGATGGATCGTTAGCCATCATACTATAAGCAAGGACATGAAAAAAATCACTAGTGATATTCGTCCTCTTGCTAATTTGGGAATGTTTCAGATATCAGCAAGTGAAGAAGCCTGGGGAAGCCTACTAGAAGATGACAGAGGTGGTATGCCATCACCCTCATTGTTTCAGACAACTGCCAGACTGGTGAAACCATCCTAGACTATGCCAGCCCTGACCTACCCACCATCACATCAAAGACACATGAGAAAACCAGAAAACAGCCCAGGTAACCAACAGAATGTTTAAGCTATATAAATGGTTACTGTTTTAAGCCACTATGTTTTGAGTGGTTAGTGCAGCAAAAGGGAACTGATACAGAAGCACCTACCTAGAAATAAAGTACTGTTGTCAAACACATGGCATGACTTTGAAACTTGGCAGTGGATGTAAATTGAAAAACAACAGTGGGGAAACCACTATTGAGGGTAGCAAACTTTTAGTGGAGGTTAGTAACCTGATGACACATGAAGTATAATAAAGCAGTTTGCAAAACTATTGCCTGGACTAAACTGAGGAATAGACCGTGAACCTTAAAACTGTTTTGATCTGCTTAAGATCTCCAGACAGATTGTTGTAATGCTAGTTGCCTACAGCTATGTATAATAAAGCAGTGCAAGGGAAAGCTGGGATGGCTCAGCGGGTTAAGCACTTGCTTTGAAGCCCCAGGGACTGAGGATCGAATCCCGGCCCCAGCCCATGCGGACCCACATGCTGAACTGGGGTGTGCCCCCAGTTCGGTTCTTGCTGGGACCTACGAGGGAGGCTCCCGGCCCAGTTCCTGCCCTGCGCAGCCCTGTGTCCACCTGTGGAGCGAAACTATATGGAAAACTATTGTCGACTATGGAGACTGCTTTAGGCCCTCCCCATTCTCTCTGTATCTCTCTGTCTCTGTTTCTCTCTGTCAAAAATTAATAAAAATAAATCTTTAAAAAAAAGCAGTGCAAGAGAGATCAACTGGAGAAATTATTGACTAGACTGCACACAGAAGTTAGAAAATATATAGAAGAACCCCCCACTTGTTGAATTGGAAGAAAAGACTGTTCTCATTCCAATTCGCCAGGTCACAAAAATTCTCAATGTGAATAAAGCCCTTGGGCCAAGGTCAAAACAAAATATGGCACCAGGTTCTTTCTTAGTTAAGACTTTGGAAAGGTTTTATCATGGTGCCTAGTTAACCCTTTCAACTAAACAAAATTCTCCTTAGAATTTTAAGGGTATGTTCCTCTAGAAATCTAATCCCAAAATAACTTGTAAGACTATAAGAGGGAAGTATGTCTCAAACAATTTGGATGTTGCTTTCACCAAATAAATTGGTGTATAATCTGAAGAATAGAAAGTCCACACAATTTTTAAGAAGTCCTAAAGTCAAAGGGGTCACCAGCTTGGACAAAAGAAACTGAGGTTGCTCAAAGTGCTAAAAGACCCCTGCCCCCTAACATTCTATGGGCAAGACTTAGGGTAAGAAAGTTACTTGGTTGTGACAGGAGCTGTTTCCCCATTATAGGAAAGACTTCTGAGGAGGCAAAGCTAAAAGTCTCAAATGTAAAATAAGACATATGCAAAAGGCATAAATTTGTGGCATGTTAATGAGATAGTATCTGGTGTGGGCTCTGCTAAAAACCTTGTTTTCTGTAAAAGTTTCAATTATTATTTTATGAGCCTTAGTTTTCCCATCTATACAAAATAATAATAATTGTCATCTCTTGATTTTGTTGCAAACCAGATTACAATCCTTCAAGGTCCTGTCTTCTCCTCTCTCTTCTCCCTACCTCGACATGGATTTTCTGAGTACCTGAATTCTGAGATTACAATACCTGGGAATAACAGAACTGACACATCTAATAGTAAAAGATCTATTGTGATCAAGCATGTGGTTGACCTCAATTCTTGTTAGTCTTTCTGACATGGGAAAATTTGTGTGTGTGTGTGTGTGTGTGTACAGAGTGAACCAAAAGAAGGTGGGCAGTAAATGATAAGATTTACTTCATTTACTGTCCACCTACTTTTGGTTCACTCTGTGTGTGTGTGTGTGTGTGTGTGTGTGTGTGTATTATATATATATATTACATATATATATATTAAGAGGCCTGTAAATGTGTACCTTTACTAAATATCAAATGTAGTTTCCTAATCTGATAGTTGCATGCTTGTATTAAGAGTGCTCTATATCTTTATAAACTATAGTTCCTATGTTCCCAGGCCACTCTTTCTAAGCTGAAAGAAGTCTTATGATTTGGTTTGTCCCCTAGTGAACCCACTCTCCTTCTCCAACATTCTACCCTTCCCTGAAATTATCTGTTTCTTTTCTCTATTGGTGTTTGGAAACCTCCAATCACTCCTGTTGCAAACCACTACCATCACTAGTACTGTCCACAGTGTCATCACGAAGTAGCCTTCATGGGAAGCCAGGATGGCTCAGTGGGTTAAAAGCTCTCTTTGCAGCTCTGGGGTTCAAGGGTCCAGTCCTGGTCCCAGCCCGTGTGGATCCATATGCTGAAGTGTGATGTGTTTCCATGTGGGAGGCCTCCAGTTCAGTTCTCACTGGAGCAGGCTTCCCATGTGTGGGAGGCCGCTGGTTCAGCCCCCAGCTCAAGAGGCCCCTGGTTCCTGCCCTGTGCAGACCCACCCACCTATATGGAATGAAACCTTGTGGTAAAACTGATGATGTGAAGCTGTGGAGACTGCACTGGGCCCTCCCCCTTCTCTCTGTCTCTCTCTGTCTCTGTAAAAAAAAAAAAGAAGTAGCCTTCAAATGCGCATGTGTGTGTGTGTGTGCATGTGTGTGTGTGTGTGTGTCCTAGAGAAGCCATGGGGTATAATCAGTAGACAACTATGGAGGAAGGAGCCAAAGAAGCTAAGAAAGAGTAGAGGGGATGTTCCTCAGTGCCACCTGAAAAACACACAGGAGAGTGATGCATTGACACTAACAAAATTATGCAGTGGCCACAGACACCATGTGGGAAGCACCAAGGAAAGGGGTGTCATCGGTGGATCACAATGATCTACACGAGCTTCCTGGAGGAGAGAAATTAGCAGAAATAGTACCTTAAAGTTAGGTTTTATCGCAATGGTCATTCATCTCATTTGATAATTATTTAATGAGTATCTGCTATGACCCAAGTGCTATACCGTATAATGAGGGAATAATAGTAGTAAGTAATAATAGTAATGTTTGTCTTTGTGTGGCATTGTACAACTTATCATCCAGTCTGGCAAGTTAATGTGATCCTGGAATGAAAGAAAAGGGATGATTGGGAAGTGAAATTGGCTAAATACCTGTGTTCCTAGTTCTGTACTGGTACTTTACATCTGTGACTTCATGGCAACCATTCTCTGAGGACAGTTCAATAGTCACTCTCAATTTGGGGTTGAGAAAAATTAAATCAAGAGAGATACTAGGTGAGCTGATCAAGTCACAAAGCTTGTGCCAGTAGAGCTGTAAACTGAAGCAAGGTTTGTGCTTCTCTAAATATGTATCTCAGGAGGAAAGAGTAAGACGGCATAGTCAGGGATTGATTTGAACAGAGCCTTAGGGAAGGAGAGGGGAGTGGGAGTGGTGGGGAGAGAGAAAGAGAGGGAAAGGGGTGGGGGACAAAGGGAGAGAGAGAACAAGCCAGGAAGAAGAAGGGCTGGAGGCCCAGTAGCCAAGTGCACTCACCAAAGAATGTTTCCCTCCCAGGGGAGGGCTGTCAGTACACTAGTCAGCACCTGGAGCACTTTTTCCAGTCCAAAGATGTTACTTCCTATAATCACCAATTAGCACCTGTCACACTCGTTTTTCTGGGTTAGTTGATGAGAATTGAGATTCTGGCATGTTGACGATTTCATAGAAGCCCTGAAGATAATGATAATGATATTCAGAGCAGAACTGATAGCTCACACACGGAGGGTTCTTCTTTTATATGACCAGATTCTCCCAGGACCCTTCAGTTTGATTTTCCTGTGTCCAAGAACTTTAACAAGCTACCGACAGCCAGTAATAACTTGCAGAATCCCCTGGCCAGAGGGAAGAGCACTTAATCCCTGAATATCCAGCCGTTTTGTTTTATTCTTCAGGGACTTTGTAAAAGGATGCTTCGTTTTCTTCCTGCTTTTAGGTGATTGTCTGAGAAAACCTTCTCAATCTCACCACACTGACCCTCATTGTTGCAGGAGCTGTGCTGTGCGAAGTCCCATCCAGGAGCCAGACTGGAGAGATAGCAGCCAGAGTTCAGGCTTTGCAGGCCAAGCAGTGCTTTTGGTTTTCTACTATAAATAAGAACATCCTCATTAAGAGGGATGCCCCACCCCCAGCCACATAGACCCCTCCCACTTCTTGCATATGCACCAGGGCACTTGCAAGACTCTCACACTGGTTTGTGTTCAGGTGAGTCTCCTTCCTGCAACTGTGCGTCCATGTCAAGCACACTGTGATCTCATTCCTGGACCAACCCCAACCTGGGGCCCATCCTGAGTAATAATGACTGGATCTAGCAGGTGTTCATTTGCTTTACTAACATCTGCTGTCCATCATCCTGATAGTAGCATTCCACTATTCTTCATGGGGCAATTAGCCTTTCCCTTTCTCAGCTCCTATTATGAGCGACACTAAACTTTTCCCAGGCAGCAAGGTGGGCACTCACCATAGGGGTGGTCTCTCCAGCCCAAGATTGGTCAGGCCTGGTCACATTACCCAATCTATGCCAGGGAGAATAACGGCCAGGGCTTTTCCATAATTATTGGGGAAGAATCTCTCTCTTTCTACAGAAGCTCCTACCTTGGAAGGATATAAGGCTGAGCTATCTGCAAACACTTTTGTCATCATGCACAGAGAATATGACTAATGGGGGGGGGAAGGAAACAGTTCTAGGAGATAGAGTCAGGACCCTAATGACATTGTTTGAGCCTCTAAACCCACTACTTCCTGAAGCCATGACCCTTGACTCTTAGATGCACTCTATGTCCCATCCTTTGTCACATTGTCCTATTATACATTGCTGCAGAACAAGCCATCCATGAACTCAGTGACATTGAAAATGTATTTTCCTTCATTCTCAAAATAACCCAATGTGGTAGAAACTGTACAGATGGGGGAAAATGTTTTTTTAAACAGGTTAGGGAACTTGCCTCAAAACAGTCAGTATATGGCATAGTAGATGGTCAATTGGTGTCTAAGTCAATAACTCACTGACTTATTTGCTGAAGGAAGAGAACTCATCCCATTTACTCTTTTAACTCTCATCTCAGCCTCTGAAAACAAGGAGGCTTGTGCCCTGGGCCTTGTGGTTTGCTTCCTGGTCCCTCCCTGCCTGACCCTCTTACATACCTGCAGTGCTCAGTGTTGTAATTGCCTATGCACTCCACCCTGAAATCTGTGCTCTGGGAAGTATCTAAACATATCTGTAGCACCCAGCCTCCGTCAGTTCCCCATTAGCACCAGACTGCTAGAATGCACACTCATGCCCTCCCCTGCAGCCTTCAGCTCGCAGGCTCTGGCACTGTGTTGCCAGTACCACATAAGAAGGTCCCTTTTCTCTTCCCAGCCTGGATCCCTTTCCTAGCTTACCTCTGGTATCCAATGACGCATCCCCTCACAATCCTTTCTGCTATCCCCTTTGTCAGGAGTCTAAATACTCCTGATGGAGACCAGTGAGCAGAGATGCAGGACAACATCCATGGGGCAGGAGCTGGACAGTGGCTCATCCAACCAGTGACAGCAGGAGGGGACATCATCAAGATGGCGGCATGAGAGGAGCTCTTGAAACCTCTCCTGGAAAGACAACAAGTTAAACAACTAAAATCCAACCAGAGAATCCCTAAGTAGTGCACAGCCTCAGCATAGAGACCCGAGAAAATTCCTAAAGCTGGAGAAACGGAGGTGAGTGAGAAAGAAAGAGAGCCGTGTGGAGACCCACCATAGAGCACGACTCGGAGACCCACCCAGAGGCTGAGCCAGGTCCAGCAGAGGAGAGACTGACAGAGGTGGGGGTGCAAGGCTGCGAATCCAGGAGCAGAACGACTCTGGGTGGGCTGGAGAACTGGAACAGACAGAGGTAGAGGCACAGACGCCAGAGCACAGGGTGGATGGAGAAAGCGGGTGCAGCTGATGGTGGCGAGAGGCCCCAGTGGGAGGGCGGGGGGAAGCAGCCAGGGCGCGGGGATGGAGGCCAAAGCGAGGTGCCAGCAGCAGCCAGAGATCAGTGCAGATGACCACAGTGAAGATCCAGCTACCGGCACTTCAGTCAGCGGCTGGAGCTGGGAGCCTGAGGAGCATGAGGCCAGCAGCTGGATCGGAGGTGGGTGTTCCAGTGGCTGGAGTGCTGACACCAGAAATGTGTTGGCAGCTGAGGCGCAGAGTGGCCCTCAGTGAGGTGGGGCCCAATCGGAGCACTGTGTGGCCTTGGATGTGGAGCCTGGCTGCTTCCTCTTTCTGTCTCCCAGAGCTCACCCCGCAGGCCTTGCCCACCACAGGCCTTCAGTAAGCTGCTGCTGGAAAGCCACCATTACCCTGTGATGCAATCAGACTGGCACCTTTCCCAACAAACCCTGCCCCACTCTTCCAGCTGAAGCCAGCAGAGGGAAGCCGCCATTAGCCTGTGAAGCAAACAGACCTGCTCCTTTCCAAATAAGTCCCACCCCCACCTGTCCTGCTGAAGCCAGCAGAGGGATCTAGGTGTGGCAGCTTCTGACAGCAGTGGGATCTCAGAGGCATAAAATACCATCACCCATCATACCTTCCCAAACAGGAGGCATACAAAGACCAGGGTAACTGAGTCAAAGAGACACCCATCTCCTAGGAAGTGTCCCACAGTGGGAAAATGAAATAAATAAGAGTAAATATTATTTACTTCCTAATACCAGCTAGGAAGTAAAAGGAAGATACCTTCACATCTACCAAGGAAAAAGTCCTCATGTTCAGGAAACAAAACGTTCCAGAAGCAATGAATACCCCTTTGAACAAAGAAGCTCAGAAAGAAAGAGAAAAATCACCGGAAAAGGAACGTGAAGATATGAAATTATATGAGTTAAATGACACAGAATTCAAGGTTCCAATTATGAAAATACTCAAAGAGATCAGAGAAAATTGGAGGATCACACAGAAGGAGCTAAGTGATCTCAGAAAGGAAATAGAATCTATAAAAATGATGCAAATAGAAATTCTGGAGATAAACAACACAATAAAAGGAATGAAAAATGAGATAGCTAGCATAGGAAGGAAGCAGAGCTGACCAGATGGAGAAAAGAATTAGTGAAATCAAAGACAAAAATTTGGAAAGGTCACAGAACAAAGAAGAGAGAGACTTAAAAGCTAAAAGAAATGAAAGATATCTACAAGAACTACCTGACTCCATTAGAAAAAATAAGATAAGAATAATAGGTATTCCAGAGGGAGCAGAGGACAAGATGGGCACAGAGAATCTACTCAGACAAATAGTAGATGAGAACTTCACAAATTTATGGCAAGAACTAGAACCTCAAATTTAAGAAGGAAACAGGACCCCTAGCTACTTGAATCCTAACAGACCCTCTCCAAGGCAAATTATACTGAAAAGGTCAAAGACAAAGAAACCTCAAGGCAACCAGAACAGAAAACACCATAACCTATAAAGGAAAGCCCATCAGACTATCGTCAGATTTTTCAACAGAAACTCTAAAAGCCAAAAGGGACTGGAACAAAGTATTCAAAATATTAAAGGAGAAAATTTGCCAGCCAAGAATCCTATACCCAGCAAAGTTGTCCTTCAGATATGAAGAAGGAATAAAGACCTTTGCAGACGTACAAAAACTGAAGGACTTCTCCAGCACAAGGCCAGCATTTAAAGAAATATTGAAGGCAGTGATTGGACCTGAAACAAAACATAAAAGTAAATAGAGATAAGCTGGAACAATGCAAATATAAAAAGGGGAGGAAGTAAAGACTTAAGTTTCCAAAGAGAATGGAGATAAGAAACAACCTTAAGAAAAGGAACCACTGCATATATGAAGCTTTGTTCTATATAAAGTTCATGGTAACTACTGAAAAAGAACTTAGAACTGAGACACATAACAATAAAAGAAGAGAATACAGAAAAAAAACAGTCATAAACACCATAAAACTAAAATAATGGGAAGAAAAGGGCAAAGAAGCAATAAAAAAAAGAGCTACCAGAAAACAAAAGGTAAAATGGCTATAGGAAATTCTCATATATCAATCATCACCCTAAATGTAAATGGACTTAACTCACCAATAAAAAGCCACTGAGTAGCAAACTGGATTAAAGAACAAAAACCAACCTTATGCTGTCTACAAGAGATACACCTGGGGAAGCTGGGATAGCTCAGTGGGTTGAGCGCTCACTTTGCAGCACCGGGAACCGGGGATCAAGTCCCGGCCCCGGCCCATGTGGACTCATGTGCTGGACTGGGAGCTCTCCCAGTTCAATTCTCTATTTCTCTCTCTCTTTTTCTCTCTCTCTCTCTCTCTCTCTCTCTCTCTCTCTCTCTCTCTCTCTCTCTCTCTCTCGTCAAAAATAAATAAATAAAAATATATTTGAAAAAAAAAAAAAGAGATACACCTTAGCAACAAGGACAAAGACTCAAGGTGAAAGGGTGGAAAAAATACTAGCAAATGGAACCCAGAGAAAAGCAGGTGTAGCCATACTTATATCTGACAAAGCAGACTTGAGGATCAAAAACATAATAGGAGACAAAAATGGACATTTCATAATGATTAAGGGGACAATACAATAAGAAGATATTACACTTATTAATATATATGTCCCCAACCAGGAAGCATCAAAATTTACAAAGCAACTACTAACAGACCTGAAAGGAGAAACTGACAAAAACACAATTATAGTAGGGGACTTAAACACCCAATTGACAGCCATGGACAGAGCATGCAAACAGAAAATAAATAAAGAAATATGAGCTTTAAATGATACATTACAGCAACTGGACATAATTGACATTTAGAGAACTCTTCGTCCTAAAATGCAGGACTATACATTCTTTTCCAGTGTACATGAAACTTTTTCAAGGATAGACCACATGCTGAGAAACAAAGCTAGCCTCAGCAAATTTAAGATCGAAATCATACCAAGTGTATTCTCTGATCACAAAGCTTTGAAATTGGAGATCAACTACAAAAAGAAAGCAGGAAAAACTACATGGTACATGAAGATTAAACATGTTATTAAAAAATGACTGGATCAAAGAAGAAATAAAAGAAGAGATGAAAAAATTTATAGAAACAAATGACAATGAAAACACAACATACCAAAATTACTGGGATGCAGCAAAAGCAGTAATAAGAGGGAAATTTATATCACTACAGTCCTTTCTCAAAAAGCAAGAAAAATTGTGGGTAAACCACCTAATATCACGTCTTCAAGAACTAGAAAAAGAAGAACAAAAAACACCCACAGCCACAGAAGGAAAGAAATCATAAAAATTAAAGCAGAACTAAATGAAATAAAGAATTTTAAAAAATAGAAAAAATTAATACAACAAAGAGCTGGTTCTTTGAAAAACTTAATAAAATTTGACAAACCCCTGGCTAGACTTACCAAAGGTAAAACAGAAAACACACAAATATTCCAAATTAGAAATGAAAAAGGGGAAATTACAACTGATACTACAGAAATACAGAGGATCATTACAAAAATACTACGAAGGACTATATGCCACCAAATTTTGCAACCTAGAAGAAATGAACAAGTTTTTAGAAACATATAGTCTATCTAGACTGAATCAAGAAGAACTGGATAACCTAAACAAAACAATCAACAGTAAGGAAATTGAAACAATCATCCAAAACCTTCCCAAAAGCAAGAGTCCAGGACCAGGTCGTCTCACTAACGAGTTTTACCAGGCATTCAAAGAAGAACTAACACCTACCCTTCTCAAACTTTTCCAAAAAATTGAAGAAAAGGCAATACTTCTCAACTCATTCTATGAGGCCAACATTATCCTAGTACCAAAGCCTGGCAAGGACATAAAAAAAGAAAAAAGAAAAGAACACTGTAGACCAATATCCCTAATGAACACCAATGCAAAAATCCTAAACAAAATACTAGCAAATATAATACAACAATGCATTAAAAAGATTATACGTCACAGTCAAGTGGGATTCATTCCAGGGGCACAAGGGTGGTTCAACATAAGCAAATTGACCGATGTGATACACCACATAAACAAAGTTAAAGATAAACACCAAATGATTATATCAATTGATGCAGAAAAAGCATTCAACAAGATAAACATCCATTAATGATCAAAACACTTAATAAAATGGGTATAGAAGGAAAATGCCTCAACATAATAAAGGCCGTATATGACAGACCCTCAGCAATATCATACTGAATGGGGAAAAACTGAAACCTTTTCTTCTAAAATCAGGAATGAGACAGGGATGTCCCCTGTCACCACTGCTATTCAACATAGCGCTGGAAGTGCTAGCCAGAGCCATCAGGCAGGGAAAAAAATAAAAGGCATCAAAATTGAAAATGAAGAAGTTAAACTGTCACTTTTTGCAGACGATATAATCCTTTATATAGAAAACCCCAAAGACTCCACCAGAAAACTGTTAGAAATAATAAATGAATACAGTAAAGTTGCAGGATACAAAGTCAATGCACAAAAATCCACAGCTTTTTTATACACAAACAATAAAACTTCAGTAAAAGAAATGAGGAAAACTATACCATTTGTGATCAAAATAAAAATAAAATACTTAGGAATAAACTTAACAAAGAATGTGAAGGACTTATACATGGAAAACTATACGACACTATTAAAAGAAATTGAAGAAGATACAAAGAAATAGAAGGATATTCCATGTTCATGGATTGGAAGAATCAACATAGTTAAAATGGCCATATTACCCAAAGCAATATACACATTTAATGCAATTCGCATCCCAAATCCCACAGACATTCTTTCAAGAAATAGATTTTAAAAATTATCAGATTCATATGGAACCATAAAAGACCCCGAATTGCCAAAGCAATCCTCCAAAAAAAATAATAAGGCTGGAGGCATCATGCTTCCTGACTTCAGTCCATACTACAAGGCCTCAATAATCAAAACAGCTTGGTATTGGCAGAGAAACAGACATACAGACAAATGCAACAGAATCAAAAATCCAGAAATAAACCCACAAATATATGGACAGATAATTTTTGACAAAGGAGCAAAAAACATACAGTGGGGAAAAGAAAACCTCTTCAGTAAATAGTGCTGGGAAATTTGGAAAACCATGTGCAAAAAAATGAATCTGGACTGTGAACTGTCACCATATACCAAAATTAATTCAAATTGGATTAAGGACCTCCACATAAGATCCGAAACTATAAAGTGCATAGAAGAAGCATTGGCACTAAACTTATCGACCTTGAGCTCAGAGAGCACTTTATGAACTTGACCCAAAGGCAAGGGAAGTAAAAGCAAAAATAAATGAATGAGATTATATCAAACTAAAAAGCTTCTACACAGCAAAGGATACCGTCAACAAAGTAAATAGGAAACCAACCAAATGGAAGAAAATATTTGCAAATAATGCTCCTGATAAGGGGCTAATATCTAAAATATATAAAGAACTTATACAACTCACAACAAACAAACAAAAACAACCAATCCAATTAAAAAATGGGCAGAAGACCTAAACAGGCACTTCTCTCCTGAAGACATACAAACAGCCAACAGATATATGAAAAAATGCTCCACATTACTAGCAATTAGGGAAATGTAAATGAAAACCACAATGAGATACCACCTTACACCTGTTAGAATGGCTGTAATCAACAAGACAAGGAATAACAAGTGCTGAGAGGCTGTGGACAAAAAGGAACCTTCTTACACTGCTGGTGGAAATGTAAATTGGTACAACCACTGTGAAAGGCAGTGCAGAGATTCCTCAAAACACTAGAAATGGAATTGCCATATGTATGACCCAGCAATCCCTCTCATGGGTATTTACCCAAAACACCTGAAAACTTTAATCCGCAGATATCTGTACCCCAATGTTCATCGCAACACATCACGGTGGCCAAGTGGTAGAATCAACCAAAGTGTCCTCTGATAGATGACTAGATAAAGAAGTTGTGGTACATTTACACAGTGGAATACTACTCAGCAATAAGAAAAAAATGAAATACAGCAATTTATGACCATATGGACAGACCTTGAAAACATCTTATTAAGCAAAATAAGGCAGAATGAAAGAATCAAGAAGCATATGACCTCACTTATAGGTGGAATAGAAAACTGAAAGGAACAAAGAAACAAAGACTCATGGACACAGTCAATAGTTTAGTGGTTACCTGAGGGTAAGCGGGGAGGTGGGTGAGAGAGATGGGTGATGGGGAGTAAGGAAGGGGAATCAAACATATGGTGATGGAAAGTGAGCTGATTCTGGGTGGTGAGCACGTAATGTGATATATATATATGATGTAATGTAGAATTGTACACCTGGAAACAATGTAATTTATATCAATTAATGTCACCCCAATAAATTTAACAAAATAAATAAATAAATACAATTTTTTTAAAGCAAATGCTATGACTACAGAATTCAGAACTACTAGACCGAAATTTAAAAACATTCTTCAGAATTAGTGTCACGATGTTAGCTTATCTGCAACAATACAAATGCCCATCTTCGGGAAAGCCGGGACGGCTCAGCGGGTTGAGCGCTCGCTTTGAGGCCATGAGGACCGAGGATCGAATCCCGGCTCCGGCCCAGGCAGGACCCACGTGCTGAACTGGTGAGTTCCCACAGTTTGGTTCTCTAACTGTCTCTGTCTCTGTCTCTCTCTCTATCTGTCAAAAAGTAAAATAGAAATAACTATGCACTGAAGAC
>PVKE010019207.1:0-28721 GCA_004027555.1 Craseonycteris thonglongyai | reverse complement strand
GAATCTTTGTTTTCAAACATGAATTTAATAAAATCACGATATAGATCTCGACTTACCGATGAGCATCTTAATAATTGTTTGCTAACAGGGTTGTCATCATACTCTCCTAATTACGAGGCACTGGCCAATGAAATGCAATGCCAAAGATCACACTGACAGATTGTTTTTTTTTATGTTTTCTTTTATGTTTTTTTAAATGGTTTTATTATACATGGTTTTTATTTACTTTGTATTACGTTTTGTATATATGTTTCTTTGTGTGTATATAATTTGTACAATAAAATTATTTTAAAATTATTTTTGTTTATTATTTTTTATTCTTGTTCAATAATAAATATCCTTAGAAATAGCTGGTGCCCGCTGCCCTACTGATATTTTAGAATGCGCCCTAGGGTATAAAAAAGGTTGGGAACCCCTGCTCTAAGCAGTGCTGTGGCAGTGGGATCCTGGTGTGAACCCCTTATAAATGAGATTTTCAGGATAGCAAGAAAAAGCACCCCTTTGGGCTGAGAGATTTATTTGTCATGTCTTTCCAGGGTTTTGGTGTGTGTTCAGGTTTGCAATTTGAAAACATTCTTATAGTTGGGGCAGAGAGATGAGCCCAGCTTGACACCTTGACTGAGTTCCCCAATGCATGCTATGTTCTCTTCATGCCTAGTTACCTGAGACTGAGATTTCACTGCCTTTGGAGTGCTTCTTTTGCCCTCAATTTAAATATTTCCACAAAGATTTACCCTCTTTTCTCTTAATATTGGCAACTACTCTTGGCATTTCATATGTTGTCCCTCTGAAGATTCATTACTCATTCATTCTATTAAATACTTACTAAGCACTGATTATGTCCTGGGTATTGTTTTCGGAGCTGGAGATACAGCAGAGAAGACAGACATGACACTGCGCTGAAGGGGCTCTCATTCTAATGGAAAATGTGGATGATAAACAAGCAAATAAGTACATAGTAGAATGCTAACTATGGAGAGCATGATGAAGAAAAGTAAAAACAACAAGCTTAGATGGAAAGACAAAGAGTGGTGGGGATAAAGTTTGTGTGTATGCTATTTTAAAAGTAGCCAGGAAAGGCCTCTCTGAGCAGAGATAAAAGGGAAATGGCCTTGCAAAGGCATTGCCTCATAGCAAAAAGGCCAGTGTAGCAGGAACATAGTGAAAGGAACAGGGTGATAAGAGGTAAATTTTATAAAGCAAGGACCAGATCACCTAGGTTCTTGAAGGTCATGGCAAAGAAATTGGACCTTACTCTAAGTATGTTGGAGGTTTGAATGGGGAATAATATGATCTGACATGTTTTTAAAAGCTCTGGCTACTGCATGGAGAATAGACTAAAGGCAAGGAAGAGAGTAAGGAGCAAAATTCAGAGTCTGTCACAATAGACTGGGCAGGAGATGATGGTAGTTTGGAATAGGGTGGTAATAATAGAGGAAGAAGAAACTAGTGAGATTCAGGATTTGCTAGTGTGTTAGATGGGATGCCTGACAGAATGAGAGAGGTCAAGAAGACTCTGAGGTTTTCAACTTGAGCAACTGGGTAAACAGAGCACCATTTAATGAGGTGAGGGAAAAGCAGGTTTCATTTGAAAAGGAGGGAGGATGATAAAATAATTTGTTTAGACACAGTGAGCTTCAGATGCTTGTTGGCCATGCAAGGTTGATATTGACAAGGCATTGGTTACAGCTGCTTTCCAAGGTAGAATATTATATATACCTCAGGGACTTACAAGATGATCCACTGAGTGTGGGCAAAACATTTTCACATCTATATTAATTTTTATTACCAAAAAAAGAAAAAGAAATAAAGGTTCACTGGTTTTGTATATGCTATAAATTGGCTCTTCGGTCAGTGCACATGTCCATGAGTCATAGACACATGTGAAGACACACGGTCTCCAAGAAAAGAGAAGAACAAGCATTCCTCAACTTGGGGGGTGAAAGGTACTGACTGATTCTCTTCTTTTCAATGTACTGATAATTACAGTTAAACTGTGCCTGGTCAAATAGATTTCCCAATTATATTATCCATTTTCAACCGAAGTAACTGTCACAAAATAGAAAGCACTTTGAATGATTCCTATAGAAACCTGGACTGAAAGCAAAACCAATGATACAAGCACAGTGAGCAACAGGCAAGTGCCAGGCTGACAAAGCTTGTACTCCAGTCCTCGTTCTTTATCATGTCATGCGACAGAAACAACCATGATCTAATCAAATCTGTCAACAGATGAGCCAAAATACTAGAAATTAATAAGAGGACTATTTGAAAAGTGGATTTACAACCACTATTGTTAGCAATGAACCTAGCCAAATTGTAAATATGGTACCTTAAATATACTATTTTAAATTTGTGTTTACTTAATCTATATCTCATTCTTCTATCTTTATAATGTATACAGTATATTGCCAATAGTACAATTTGTAAATATGTAAACATAAATATAAAAATACGTGTGTGTATCAAAAATGTTTAACACCCCTGGGATAGAGAAGTCCACAACTCAAAACAGAGGTCAGAGCTGGAGAGGGCAGTTTGGTAGTCACCAACCAGCACGTGGCAGTATTTAGAGTTGTGGCACTGAATAAGGTCACCCAATGTGAAGATAGAGTAGGGCAACAGAGAACTGAGCACAGGGATACCTGATGTTTTTGAGATCAGAAATTAGGGGAGAACCAGCATGGAAAATGAAAGAAGTAGCCAGCAAGGCAGGAGGAGAAACAGAAGTGTGTGGTATCCGAAGCCCAAGAGAAGAAAGTGTTTCCAGGAAAAGGGAGTGATCAACAGTGTCTGAGTGAGAGTTGGCAACTGGATTTGTTAACATAGAAGTTGTTAGAAATCTTTGAAAAAAACAGTTTCAGTGGAAGGGTTGGGAATGAAAAACCAGATTGGCTTATAGTTGAGGAGGAAATGGGAGATGAGGAAGCAAAAACAAAGAGTTTTACACTAGAGGGGTTCAAAGAAATGAGGCAGTATCTGGAGAGAACATGAAGTCAAAGCAGGGTTTGTTTGTTTTTTACAACAGTAGATTTGTGTGCTGTTGGAAATGATCTTGTAGAGAAGGAGGAATCTGAGATCATGGGGGTCTATGGGGACAGCAGCAGGAGCAACGTTCTTGAAAAAGTGAGGGGAATGAGCTCCGGAGCACAAGTGGAGATGATCTTAGGTAGGAGCATGGGCAGTTCTCAATTTTAACAGGAGGCAAGTCAGCATATGCGGTCAGATAGAAGACTTGGTGTGGAGATGAAAAGACAAAGTTGTTTCCCTAGACTCCAGGATGCCCACGGACATCTCTCTCTGGAAGTCTTGTTACAGCTTAAATTTAACTTGCCCAAAAAGAATGCTTCTCTTTT
Organism: Craseonycteris thonglongyai; assembly: GCA_004027555.1. Taxonomy (NCBI): domain Eukaryota; kingdom Metazoa; phylum Chordata; class Mammalia; order Chiroptera; family Craseonycteridae; genus Craseonycteris; species Craseonycteris thonglongyai. Next base: position 25,365 of record PVKE010019207.1, on the reverse strand, counting down.
CTTCCCTGTCCAGTTCTTTCTACTACTCTGGTTTTACTCTTTGTATAAATCCATCTCTACTCTCTCAGTCACCTTGGAGTCTAAACCGCAGTTATTCTGGACTTCCTGTTCCATCAGTCCGGGGCAGCATCTTGCAGGTGTGTCCCTTTTGTCCATTCCCTGTCTTTCATCCCTATGGCACTACTGTCCTTTGATTCTCACCATCTTTTATGGAAATTACTGCAAAAACCTTCTGACTGTTTCCCTTGCCTTCTGTTACTCCCTGCCTTGGCTCTTACACCATCGGAATCACCTTTCCAAAGTGCTTCCCTGGCTCAGAAACCTCCTTGACTTGACTCCCTGCAGTCCTCTCAGTGTCTTCAATTCAGAACTCAGTCTTCAGTTTCCTTTTCTGTATCTGAGTTCATTCTTTCTCATGCTCTTTCAAGAGCCTATTTTACCCCCTGCTTTTCCTATAAATCTTTTCTGATTATTTCTTCCTCAGTGATCACATTCATCTAACTATTCATCCAAACCCACAGGCTTTTTCTCAATGCCTCCTGCATATGAAACAGGGCTGGATGAGATGAGTGACATATGGGAAGTACCAGGATCAGAGGCCAAGTCAGAAATCTCTGAGTTCATCCCATCTCTCTCTCCTTCTCAGGCCCCAAATCCATAGATCACCAAATGCTGCTTCTATTTCCTTCTACCGGTAAATATTTCTCTAATCCACAACTTCTTATCTACTCCATTTAAGACCTTTATGTTCTCAATATTTATGGGAAGCATTCAATAGCTCCCAAATGGTTTCCTCTGCCTCCCGTCCTGACCAGAGAGATATGTTTAGAATACAGATATAACCTGGACACTCCCTGACTAAATCCTTAAACGGTGCCCTGCCACCTAGAGATAAAGCCAAGACTCCTCAGCAACAATTTCAGGTGTCCCATGACTTGCCATGCTTTTCCAACTTGCCTAGATGCTCATCACATCCTATCTGCACTCCAGGTTCAGCAATCTTGAAATGTCAGTAATACCCTGTGCACATCTTGCTCATTCTCATTCCCTAAGGCTATTATTGTTCTGCTTGAACACTCCTCTCCATTTAAGTCCCATCTGTGCATTCTTCAAAACACAGCTTGGGCTTTCTCTCTTTCGGGAAGGCTTTCTGACTCTTCCCTGGGAGATCTAAGTGTTACTTGAGGGAGGGTGTCTTATTTATGCAGGTTTCCCCCACATCTACCACAGAGCCAACCACTGGCGGGTTCTCCATGTGAGTACAATATGAGTAAGATCATCACAGGGCACAGGCTGTACCCAGATGGAGTGACAGTTTTCAAATTCAAAGAGTTAGGAACATAGGGCTCTTGAGTCAGATCTGGATTTGAATCCTGGCTGTGCCAATTACAGGCTGGGTAACATTGAGTAAATGCCTTACCTCCCTCTGCTTTAGTGTCCTCATCTATAAAAAAGGCATGATCCTTTTTCTCAGTTAGGTCTTAGCTCAGATGTCACCTGCTCTGAGAGTCTTTCCTGAATACCCTACGGAGAGTAATTCCTCTTCCCCTCTGACCCTCTCTATTTTATTAGCTTCATAGCACTTATAACTTCTGAAATTATTCCTTCTTTCTTATTTTTTTATTGTCCATCTCCCTCTGTTAGAATGTGAATTTTCTAAGAGCAGTCCCCTCACCCATTATAGTCTCACTGCTTCATAACAAGTCCACAGAATAGCACAGAGTGGTGTCTTAATATATACTGGTTGAGTTAATTTTTCTCAGCTGCTACAGAGGAAAGTTACAGCTTTTAAAAACTGAATTAATTTTCCTCATCTCTCATGAACCCATGTACTAAAATACTCCCATTTGCCAGCTATCTAGATTGTTTTTTTTTAACTTCAGCAAGTTTTAAGCATAATCTATCTATCTATCTATCTATCTATATTAGTATACAGTATATATATATAGTATATTTCTTAAATAATTTATCCTTTATGAAAGAATAGTCATGAAAGAAAAATAGCTAGAAATCCATGTCATCATTAATTTTTCTTTAGCTATGAAATACTTTATGAATTACTGTGGAGCTTAAGGAATTTGTTCTTTGGAGAATATGATTGCCTTTTTTTTTTTTCTTTTTTTTTTTTGCCATCTTAATAAAATTTATCACAGATGGTACAAAGGCCACCTGCAGAGCAGGCTGTACCCAAAGTCCTTAAACACAAAATTAAAGAGACTTTACTATGTAAAAAATGACTATAAGAATTTAACTGGGGGAAGCCGGGATGGTTCAGCAGGTTAAGCAGTTGCTTTGCAGCTCCGGGGACTGAGGATCGAATCCCCTGGCGCATGCAGACCCATATGCTGAACTGGGATGTGCTTCCTATGTGGAGCCCCCCAGTTCAGTTCTTGATCCCCTGGTTTGTCCCCTGGCTTGAGTGGGCATGCCTCCCATGTGGAAAGCTCCCAGCCTGGTTCCCACCCTGGGCAGCCCAGCCCCCTGTGTGGACCAAAACCATGTCAAAAACTGATAACGTACAGCTGTGGAGACTGTTCTGCACCTCCCCTCTCTCTGTCTCTGTCAAAAAATAAAATAAATCTTAAAAAAAAAAAAAAAGAATTTAACTGGTCAGAAGTGACTGTGCTTTGATGTAACTTGGTACTTTGAAAGGTTTACTTTTTAAATGATATTGGAAAAACAAACAATTCAATGGAATAAGAGGAAAGGAATATGGATATTCTCAGAAGAAATCCAAATGGCCACAGATATATGACAGAATGCTCAGTCTATACATCAAAGAAAAACAAGTAAGACTTAATCATTTTTGCTTATCATATTTGCAAAAATTAAAAAGATCAGCAATAACTAACCCATGTTAGCAATGATGTGAGGCAATAAGCAGTCAGATACAATGTTGGAGGGAATATATGTGAGTATAGTCTTTTTGGAGGATAATTTGGTAGTATCTATTAAAATTGTAAATATGCATATCATTTGACCTGGCAGTTGGACCTCTACAAGTCTATCCTTCAGAAACACTGGCCATGTGCCAAAAAGAGAAAGAAAGAAAAAAATTCACTGCAGCATTGTTTGTAATAGAAAAATAATGAATAACTTAAATGTCCACCAATAGGATAGCTATAGGCAGATATGTAGTGTGGCTAACAAATACTAGTATCTTAAAAATAGACTAGAAAGCATGCTGGGATAGCTCAGCAGTTGAGCGCTTGCCTCACAATCACAAGATCCAGGGTTTTATTCCCAACCCTGGCCTGTGCAACCCCATATGCTGAACTGCAGTACAACTGGTAACTGCCAGGATGGTCAGCGGTGAAGGTTCTCACCTCACATGTGGGAGGCCCCCAGTTTAGTTCCCGCCTGCATGATCCCACATCCACCTGTAAGGAATGAAACTATGTCACAACTAATGATGTACAACCATGGAGACTGCTCTGGGCCCCTTCTCTCTTTCTCTCTTTCTCTCTCTCTCTCTCTCTCTCTCGCCCCCCCCATCCTCCTCTCACCTCTCAAACAATAAAATAAATCTTTTTTAAAAAGACTAGGAAGCTTTAAAAGAAGTAAGGTAGCTCCTCTAGTAGCATGGAAAGATTTCCATGATCTACTCTACAGTTGAAAATAACATATAGGGAAGCCGGGATGGCTCAGTGGGTTAAGCACTCACTTTGTAGCACTGGGGACCAAGGATCGAATCCCGGTCCCGGCCCATGTGGACCCATATGCTGAACTGGGGAATTCCCCCAATTCAGTTCTCTCTGTCTCTGTATCTCTCTCTGTCTCTCTCTCTCTCTCTCTCTGTCACAAACAATTAAAAAAAAAACACCAAAAAATAAAATAAATAAAATAAAATAACATATAGTAGGAAAGCCAGGATGGCTCAGTAGGATGAGTGCTTGCTTGACTTGCAGCCCTGGGGTCCAAGGATCAAATCCCTGCCCTGGCCCATAGTGCAACCAGGAGAATGCCCTGGCCCCTCCCCTCTCCCTCCTTGCCTCTCCCTGTCAAAAACAATAAAAATAAATCTTTAAAATAACACATGAGGGAGGGAAAATCAAACACATGGTGATGGAAAGTGAGTTGATTCTGGGTGGTGAGCACATAATGCGATGTATAGACAATGTAATGTAGAATTGTACACCTGAAAACAATGTAATTGATATCAATTAATGTCAGCCCAATAAATTTAACAAATAAAATAAAATAACACATAGCACTATTCAAATTACATTGATATGTATTGTTAAATACACTTTTTTTTTCCTTTTTATTTTTTAATGGACAAATTGGGCTTTATCCTATTTATTTATTTATTTATTGTTTTTGACAGAGAGAGATAGAGACAGAGAGAGAACTGAACTGGGTCCCCAGTTCAGCACATGGGTCCGCAAAGGCCGGGGCCGGGACTCGATCCCCGGTCCCCTTCGCTGCAAAGTGAGCGCTTAACCCACCGAGCCACCCCGGCTTCCCCTAAATACAGTGTTCCCTCGCCACTTCGCGCTTCATGGTTTGCGGCTTCAGTGCTTCGCGGGTTTTCCCAAAATATTCATCAAAAAATAAAAATGAAAAAATACAACCATGTCGGCAGCCACATGGCGGAAAGGAGCGTTGTTTCATGTTGATGCGCGAGAGAGAAGGATCCCTGCATGTCAAACAAAGAGAGGAGGTGACTCAGAGTCCATCCCACGGGCTCTCATAAAGGCGCGTGATTGGTTTCCGGTGCCACATCGACCAATGAGAAAATTCCTAGGGGCAAATCCTACTTCGCGGTTTTTCAGCTTTCCTGGAAGGTTCTGGTCCCCATTAACCGCGAAAAACGAGGGATCGATCACTGTACACTTTTTTCACATATAAACCTATCATCTATTTTCCACACAGCAGCCAAAATTGCGCTTTTAAAACGTAAGTCAGAACCCTGTTACTCCTCTGCTCAGAACCCTTCATTAGCTTCGTTTCTCAGGTTCCAAGTCAGTCTTACTGCCATTTCCAGTCCTCACATGACCTGGCTACAGCTCTGAGTGCCTCCCTTCCCCTCCCTCAGCTCTTACCATCCTGGCCTCCTTCCCAATGCCTCAGGGTTTTTGTACTTGCCAGAACCTCTGCCTCATACCTCACCTGGATAGCCCCATGGCTTGCTTCCTCTGTCCCTCAAGCCTTTGCCCAAATGACATTTCGTGAGACCATAGTCCCTGACTGTTAGGCTACATTTTGGGGAGTCCACCCCTCTTCCCCCCTCCCCTTTTCCCTGGCACTTTCTGTTCCACTTCCCTGCTCACCTGTTCTTTATACCCTTAACGCCATCGGCTACAAGGTGCATTTCCTTGTTCACTGGATTGTGGTCTATCTCCCTACTCTAGCATCATAAACTCTGCAAGGGCTAATATTTTTGCCCATTTGTTTCATTATTGGATTCCCAGCACCTAGAATAGTCATGGCACTATTGAGGTACTGTACACTGAACACAGTAGGTGCTCAGTTAATGTTTATTTATTTATTTTTTTTTAGAGATTTATTTTATTGTTTTTGACAGACAGAAACAGAGAGAGACAGAGACAGAGAGAGACAGAGAGAAGGGGGAGGGCCCAGAGCAGTCTCCATAGTTGTACGTCATCAGTTTTTCAACATGGTTTTGTTCCACACAGGTGGGTGGGGGCCACACAGGGCAGGAACTGGGCTGGAGGCCTCCTGCATGGGCGGCATGGCCCCTCGAGCCAGAGGCCGAACCAGGGGGCAAGAAACAAACTGGGCGCCTCCCACATGGGAAGCACACCCCAGTTCAGCATATGGACCCGCACAGGCTGGGGCCAGGATTTGATCCTCGGTCCCCAGGGCTACAAAGCAAGTGCTTAACCCACTGAGCCATCACAGCTTCCCCAGTTAATGTTTATTGAATGATAAATAAAATTTCATTTTTATATGTGAATAAAAACAGAAGAAAACACAGCAAATTATTGACAGTGATTACTTTTGGGGAGTGGAATTGAGAGCTAAGGGAAGAACTTCCACTTTTACTATATTCATTTCTGTACCATTTGAAATATGCACTATTGTATTGTAGTAATTAAAAACTAAATAAACATATTTTAAAGGAAAAGCACAATGGTTCCATCTCTTCTTCCAGCTGATTCAATACACTTTTAGGGGGCTCTTTTCTGAAGACAAAATAATTTCCGAAAACAACTATCTTAGGCTTGTCTCTACAGTATGTACCATTCAGAGTTTAGAAAATACCAGTAATCCTAGTCTTCATGAAGTTCTAACACCAACAAACAGACTGGAAATTTAAGACAGACAAACAGACACCCTAGCCCACCCCATATACACATATGCATACATACTGTGGCTTGCCTATACCATGTGTTTGTTGGGTAGAAAGCCTTTCTAAGTAAGACACCCAACCCATCTGTGCATACATTTCCTCCCTCCAGCAGGAGGGAATAATTTCACTGGTAATTCTTTGTGCTTTTTCCTCCACACAGTAAAATCTTTTCTTTTTTTTAAAGATTTATTTTGTTGTTTTTGACAGAGACAGGGAGAGACAGAGAGAAGGGGGTGGGCCCAGAGCAGTCTCCATAGTTGTACGTCATCAGTTTTCAACATGGTTTCGTTCCACACAGGTGGGCAGGGGTCTTGCAGGGCAGGAACTGGGCTGGGGGCCTCCCACATGAGCATATGGGTCCACACAGGGAGGGGCTGGGATTCGATCCCTGGTCCCTGGGGACGCAAAGCGAGTGCTTAACCCGCTGAGCCATCCCAGCTTCCCCCAAATCTTTAACATTACTATCAGCTAGGGTGAACCTGGTTTGGTCCCATGTGGGCTATAAAATTCATCCATTGCTAGAGGGAGCTCTTGAGATAGGACACATTGCCTCCCTCACCAAGAACTCCCACCCAACTTAGCATGACAAGCATCTCAGGACATATTCACACACCCAACAGCTACATAAAACCCCATACCACATGTCTTTTATAAGTTGTCATGGTCAAGAGGTCTCTCTTAAGTAACTCTTAACCCTTATTCTTGGGTTTTTATTTCCCAGAAGCATACTCATGGTAGTGTTAGTAATACTCTCACTCGGAGTGGGTCCACAGAGCCCATGACATTAGTTTTTATTGAATTCTTAACTGGTCACAAAGCTTTCCTGGTGAGCCAACCAGGCCTCTCCCTAACAGGTAGCAAACGGGGCCAGGAGGAGGACTGGCCACACATCCCTGAGAGTTTCTACAACTCACCCCAGAAAGGAGGGCAGCAACAGCCAATTCTCATCACCATTTTGGTATAGAAACTGGAACTCTTAGAATTTTAAATGAAACAAACCAATTAGCTGTGTTGTTTTTACTTTAGTCAAGACTATTTGGTGCTCACCTGGGCAGCACATATACTAAAATTGGAACGATACAGAGATTAGCATGGCCCTTGCACAAGGCTGACATGCATAAGTCAGGACTATTTGAGAACCAGCCCCTCTAGTGGACAATTACACTTGATTTTTACTACATACTGGCAAAGCAAGAGATTTGGGCTGTGCAGCTCCCGCTGACAATTCTCCTGAATGAGCACCCAGCTTTGCTCCTGCAGAAACACTGACTTAGTACTACTTAGCTCAAGCTTCATTTCTTTGCACTTGTGAATCTTATGACAATTCTGAAAGGACATCAGTTTATTCTGGAGGGATCTGGTTATCAAAATTCACCTTACTTGGGACCAGAGCACAGGTTTTGAATTTGAACCATCAATATGATCTTGAGCAAGAGAGCTTAGCCCTCTGAGCTCCAGTTTGTTCATCTGCTAAATGGAGGTAATAATAACTACCTAGTAAGATAACTGTCAGGATCAAATGAAATAATGCAAATATACTGCTTCAATACAGTGCTGTCCTTGTGATAGGTGAGAACTCAATAAATCATTACCATTATTACTATAAAGTGAGACCCCAAATTTTCCCCATCTAAGACTTTACAAATATTATAGAATCTCCCCAAATTGCCCAGAACAGTCTCTCAAATAAATAAATCTCAAGACTAACCACCCTAGAACCTCTTGCCCATGGTCCTCATACCTGGAACTTCATTAAAGAAATAGAATTAATGTTGCTCAAATGACAGGTCTCAAATTTAATTCTAACATACACACCATCACCACCACCAACCACTACACCCATGTATGCACCCACATACACACAAACATTCAACAACATACATGAAATTGACACTGCTAGGAGCCCTGGACTAAAGTTCAGGGACCTCATAAGGCAGCTGAGCAGCCCCCCAGCCTTGCCTCTTCACAAAACTATGAATAGGACATTGTTCACTGCCACCATCAATCAAGCCACAGGGAGAGGAGAGAACAGTGACAGTGAAGTGTGTAGAAGGCTCATGGTGCCTTATACCTGCTGTCCTGTCCAGCTGGGAGACCACAGTCATCTGAAGACCACCATCCCTCAGACCCTTAAAGGACAAAACTCCCTCTTCTCATCAACTGCCTCTTTCTTTCTGTGCCTCAATTCAGCAAATATTAAGTGCCCATCATACACCAGGTGCTGGGGAGCTCCTGTTCCAGTAGACATGACAGACACCAGCATGTAGGTGCCAAGTGAGTAGATGTCCAGGGTATTCTCTGGAGTGAGCCCAAAGAGGAAAGAATGAGCCAGACTTTGGTTACCCTTACTGTTTATGGAGCATTAAGATCTGTTAGTAGAACAACCTGGCCAACAGGTCACTCACCACATTTGTTTCCTGTGTGACCCTGGCCCACTCCACAGGACTCGGCCTGACGTTCAGATGTTCTGGGAGACTTTTTAGCCACTTCGAGGCCCATGCCTGAGAGTTGTAGGTGAAAATGCTCCCTGTGGGCAGCCTTCCGGAGCGTGCGGATAGCCTTCCGGAGCCGTTTCTCTGTTCGCTTTACGATGCAACTTAGATCACAAGAAGCTACAGAAAGGAGAGGGACAGTAGTGAGGGAGGACATCAGGCTGTGGCATGTGAGGATGACTAGACCAAATGAAGGGCCCACCAATACCCTCAGTTCCCTGTGGACAGAACAGGGAGATACCTGGAACTAGGCTCCTAGCAGGCTGGGCAGCATTTGATACCAACAGAAATTTGTTGACCAAAATGGTAGCTTTGGGTTTTTATGAAGCAGATAAAATCATCAGGTTCCAAACCAATTCAGTTTAGTTTGGGGGTGAAATAAAAACAGGAGATACTTCAGATACTTCCCCCCCACCCATGAATGTTGAAAAGTGAAAGGCAAAGGAATAAGGAGCAAGCTGTGAGAAGCCTGGCATCATACACTGTTTTCAAACCAACCTGTCACCTCCTTTTTGTTAGTTTCAAGTTCAAACTCAACAGTGATAAACATTTCCTTAGTGGTGCTTGGTTGGCCCGGGGCTCCAGGGACTTGCTTGCCGGAGCTGCATGTAAGGTTTGCGTAGCGGAAGCTTTCTTTTACTGAGCTGTGCTTCTCTGTATGAAGAAACAAAATTATCGAAAGCCAAATTCTGGCAAAGTCCTCAGTTGAACATTCACTAGAGCTCAGTAAACATTTCATTAAAACAACCCTCAAGGGACTAAGTGATTAACTCCAGATGCCAAGATGTTGAAAACCCTCAGCTTGGAGAATGACATTTTAATTTTGAAGAGCCAGTATTGCCTCTGTATAACTTAACAATTTAGCTCCTGAAAATTATTTTCATGGATAATTGCTAGATGTTTCTGACTGACCAGTCATATATGTGGCCAACAGGAAGAAACCAGGGTCATCTTGTGTTCCTGATTGATGACTTGCTAAGGTACACTCATGGTCTCACAGTTGGATGTCTTAAAACTGGACTGTGATGTACCAAGCAGGGGCTGAGGTTTCAAATAAGGAATGAGCACAGGAATAGAAAGGAAGCCAACTCCTGCTTTCAGGTGAACTAACCTTGAAGTGATTCCAACTGAAAGGGAAAGCTGGAAAGCACATCAACAGTGATGTCTCATTTTAAAATAACCAAGAGCAATACATGGTATGAAGGATCAACAGAACAAAAGAATATCATGAAGGCATCTCAGATGAGAATGAAAGTTGCATAAAGCAGGGCTTTGTACATCGCTATGTCATTGGTGGTCATCCCTCCCCTCATGGCTTCCAGTGAATCTTTTAACTAATGATTATTTAACCTGAACCAAAGAGCAGGTCCATATATCATCCACACAGTTAATTTATCTCCATTTTAAAATTTTACTTTTTGAAATGATATATCTTCTATATCATATTCTTCTTTAACATTACAAGGATATTCAAAGCAATAGTTCATGGGGGGCAAAGGAAGATAGAGGCAAATTAAATTTCTTCCTCTGTATATTTCCCCTACAATCTATTTTACCTTTTCAAACAGCTAACTTCAAATCTCAAACTAAATAGATGCTCACTTTGAACCTTTCTCCCTTTTAGTTTGCCTATATTTATTTTCTAAACTTTTATTTTGAAAGTTTAGATTTACAAAAAAGTTGCTAAGATAATACTGAGATTTCCCATATAGTCTTCATCAAGTTTCCTCTAACGCTGACTAACCTTACATTAACATGTACATTTATCAAAAATAAGAAATTAACATTAGTACAATACCATGAGGTAAACTAAACACCAAATTGATCTTTAAACAGTGCCTTTTTCCTTCTGATCTAGAAGTGTAAATGCTCAATGGGGAGAATTTTAAAAAAGCAGAAAAAAATAATAAAATAACTTGTGATCCTTCCACCCAGATATAACTAGTACAAATGATAAGGTGAGTTTTCTTGTTTTCTTTTTTTTTCATTCTATACTTTTTCTTATATAATTTGGGTTGTATTAACTACAAAATGTTACTCTTTTTTTCCCATCTTAGCATTATAACAAGGACATTTTTTATATCAGTAAACATTCTTTGAAATATATAATTAATAGCTGCATAATATTCCATCAAATGGAATTACCAAAATTACTCTGGGTTAGTTATATAAAAAGTGACTACAGTGAGCTTTCTGTTTATTTATTTGTATGATTTATTTGAGAGTAAATTGGAGAAAGAAGCCTCTCTAAGACATGAATCCTAACTTTTTCTAATATCCAAAATTATTCTGTGAAATAATATTGGAAATGTGAGCTGAGGAAGAAAGAGGAGTGTTGGGTTCAGTTCTTCTCAATAAGTCCAGTTTTCCTTGGGTGGCATCTGTTCTTCTGAAGTCTCCAGAAACAAAATCCAATAGGAAAGCTGCATATTATATCTTTGCTCATCAGAGATTATTCTTTCTGAGCCAAACTGTTTTTCATTTCTTTGGCTTACATTTCAAGTAAACTTGACGATCTAGAAAATTTAACCCAGTATGATCATAAAGTGCCTCTGAAAGCCCTTATCAATTCCTGTGAATTCACAGTTTTCCCTAGAGCTTCATTTCATCATCCTTGTAAAGGAAGCTCTGAAGTATTACAATCTCAGAACTATACAGTGGTGCTAGGTGGGATAGGCTCTTCATTCTCCTGTGAAGAGAGTCCTTGGAGATTCTGAACTATTCCATCCCATCTGAAGGGCTCAAGCTTGTTATACGCCCCTTTCCCAACATGCAGGCAGGCTCCCTGCGCTAGCCATCTGATTTCATACCTGGTAGTGCTGGTCGCAGACCCTCGGGAAACAGCTCAGCCTTTTTCAAACTACACTTGCCTTCATTTAGCTTAAAAGTTACACTTGTCCTGATGGTGGCGACATCTTCAGAAAGAAACAAGTGAGAGATGTTACCTTCAGAGGCAAAGGAATGGAAGCACCAGGTGGGTAATGGCGAGCTACCCATTGGCTGGGTCCCACTACACCATGCATACCCTGAGACCAAGAAAGGTTTGGATCATGGAGTACCCATCACCCTGGGACTGAGGACACCAGGAGACTCCTAAGAGCAACACTAAGCCCTCTATCTGAGCTGAATCTAGTGCTCAAATATAACAAAGAGAGGGCCCAAAACAATTTCAGCAGTGAGATGAAATATGAAGTCATTTTTGTGCTTCTGAGAAAGAATACCAGAATCCTCTAGTTCAAATATGGTGAAGACTGAGAAAATGAGAGAGGGTAGATTCTCCTAAATAAGCCTATCCTAGGAGGACAGGGCTGAGGGAGACAGCATTCCAGACAAGGATGTCACTCACTAAACGTGATGTCTAGGAGGGAGCAAGAACCTCACTTTGGGTGTCTCAAATGACAACGATTTAAATTCTAGCTCCTCAACTTGTGATGAGAACTTGAACAAGTTACTTAATCTCCCTAATTCTCATTTTCCTCATCTATAAAATAGATACAATTATGGCACCTACATTACCAACCTATTTTAAGAATTACCGTATTTTCCGGCGTATAAGACGACCGGGCGTATAAGACGACCCCCTAATTTTACAGTTAAAACATAGGTTTAGGCCTATATTCGCTGTATAAGACTACAGCCTCGGAAGTGGGGGGTAGTCTTATACAGCGAATATAGGCCTAAACCTATGTTTTAACTGTAAAATTAGGGGGTCAACTTATACGCCCGGTCGTCTTATACGTCGGAAAATACGGTAAATGATAAAACACAAAAAATAAAAAAAGTTTAGGGGAAGCTGGGATGGCTCGGCGGGTTGAGCGCTCACTTTGCAGCCCTGGAGACCAGGGATCGAATCCCGGCTCCGGCCCATGCGGACCCATGTGCTGAGCTGGGGTGTGTCCCCAGTTCAGTTCTTGCTGGGGCCTATGTGGGAGGCCCCGGCCCAGTTCCTGCCCTGCGTGGCCCCGCGCCCACCTGTGGAGTGAAACTATGTGGAAAACTAATGCTGTCAACTATGGAGACTGCTCTGGGCCCTCCCCTTTCTCTCTGTCTCTCTCTGTCCGTCTCTCTGTCTGTCAAAAACCAATAAAAATAAATCTTAAAAAAAAAAAAAAAAAAGTTTAGCCCACTGTCTGGTATACAGTAAGAACTGAATAACAACTATTTGCTTGCCCATCCTTGGGGTGGCCTAAATCTCTAAGAAACCATCCCTGATGGATTTGATAAAACAGACCATGATGTCTACCCTGGTGGGTCATCATATTGGCCTCTGCCCAATATGATGACACACCAGGACAGAACATGGAGCATCCCAACCAGGGCACCTTAAGATTCTGGATGTAGACTGCCTGGTTAAAATCCTGGCTCCACAATTTCTTATCTGAGTCACTTTGGATATATTATTTCACCTCTCTGAACCTCAATTTCTTCATCTGGTTAATGAGGATAATAGTAAAATTGCCTCAGAGGGTTGTAGTGTAGCTGTCCTATTTTTACTGTTTAATCAATATGTGTGAGCTGATATTACCGTGCTTTGGGTCTCTAGCTTTGTTCATGTAAAATGGATATCAAGAACCATTTCCTCATTCAGCTTTCTCATGACATAATCACAGAGATGTCTGAATCGGGAAGGATGAGGCTTCCTAAGTTTTAAATTTTATTCTTTGTATTTTTGACAAAGCAGTAAGGGCTTGGGATCTTTCTCTGGACCAAAGTCTTGTCCCCTGTCATACCCATGCCTATCTCCACTAATGCCATGTGCCTCTGGCACACATTTCCTTGTAGGCCTTTGAGGTGCTCTAGGGCCCAGGGAGTTAGGGAGACCTGAATCTGCTGGTCCCAGACCTGTGTAGGCCTCTGCTCAACATGATGACCCACCAGTGGATACTCAGTAAGTGTCTGTTACATGGTCAGTCAGATTCCAGGCACCGAGGATGCAGGCAGGAACATTCTGTAATGTGCTCATGGCATCCCAAAGATAAAGAGAAAAGAAAACAAAGACAGCACCCCAAGAATGAAGCCCATTGAACACAGTGAGTCCCAGAGAGAACACACAGATTTGGTAATTACCCCCGAAAGCAGAGTCATTTGATTTTTGCTGTTTGTTCCTGAGAGGAGAGGAAGAGCCGCAGGTGACAGAGTAGACCTCTTGCAGTCCTGACAGACAGAACGTGAATTGTCAACATGAAAGCAAGGTCACAGTCTTTCCTGGTAGCAGCTAAAATCACCTCCTACCCCTCACTCCACATGAACCACTAGAAAAATGCCCAGCCTATGGGGTCTCAAAGCATTGGCCTCCAGTGGTCAGGAGGCAGCTGGTCAAACCCTGGAAGCCATTGAGAGCATCCCACACCTAAAGGCCAGAAAGGCCTGGCCCTGGCATGGGGACCCACTCACCTGGAGAGAGGTGAATGCCAGAGTGACATCTGAGGAAGCACCTTTCTCCTCCGCCTCTCTTCCCGCAGTGCAGGGACACGTGGGATGATACACTAGTGGGCAAGACCCCCTTCACTTCTAGACAGGACAAAACACAAACACAGAAGGAGAAGGACACTTCCAGGTATGACAACGACAGCTGAGGCCCATGCATCGAAGGCCCCAAGAACAGAAGGTAGAACTGACACCCAGCACAGAACACAAGTAAGTCACAGGGCACTATTTTCCACCAAGGCAAAGGAGCTACTTGTACACTTTTTCTTTTTTTTTCATGCAGAAAAGCAACCAGGAAAAGAGAAGTGTATTCTAACCCACGCAGAAGCACAGAAGGAAACACCGAAGAGCCTGCAAAGTATCTCCTGTTTTTGAACTATTTAAAGAACGGCTGCTGCAGCTGAGGGGAGAATTCAGGGGAGGAATGGTCACTGCACTACGGGGCCAGTCAGACACGGGAGTGTGCGGCGAGCCCAGTGCTGAGTCTGCTGACTGAGTTGCAGCCGCAACTCCCCTTACCCACACAGTCTTTTTTATTCCAGTGGAGCTTGTATGCGGAGTGGCACTGGCATTCGTAGCTGCCCGCTGTGTTCACACAGACCTGCTGACAGCCTCCGTTGTTGACACTGCACTCATTGGTGTCTGTGGAACAAAACAATGTGTCCTGTCACAGCAGCCCATCACTGACCTGTCTGACTCCATGCTTCCCTCCAGGAAGAAGCAGGAGGGGAGACACGTGGTTGAAACTCACTAAATAAAGGGAAGGTGCTGACTGCCTTTAGGATGTGTACTTGACACCAGCTGTCCCAATTCCCAATTAAGAGGAATTCCTGGCACAAGCTTTGCTTGTATGGTCTCAAGTTCTATTCTTGTCCAAACTATTCCTCATTTGGGCCCCTCAGAAGCAATCACAATCTACTTTCAGAGGTCCACACTCAGACACTGCACTGGCTTCCAATTTAAAACTCCACCATCTTCCTGGGCTACATACCAAGGGAGATAGAATTAGAATCCCCCCTCGACGGTTCATATAGTTGAAGTATAGAGAAGGAAAATGACTTGCACTAATCCTCATCAGCCTGAGACTGAGTTCAGGTCAAAAATGGTGCCAACAAAAACCCAGGTACACATTCGTATTCAGGAACCATTTCCTTGGCATTGCTTGCTAGACTGGAAGAGTATGTTTTTAGCCATGCCAAGAATGTGTTGAAAATGAGAAGAGAGACACTATAGTAAAGCACTACTATCCATTCTTCTTATTCACAGGACACAAAGACTGAGCAGGAAGTACTTAGACCAGTGGTTCTTAAACCTTCAGATCCTCAGAGTCACCTTAGAAGTTGCAGACATTCTGAGTCAGAATCTGTATTCTCAAAGATTGCTAAATGAACCTGATGATCAGGGGAGCAATGTGGAAGTAATTCAGTGCCAAATCTGATTTATGCCATAGTCTACCTGACCATAAGGACAAATGACATCAGAACATGTTGCTACAGGGCACAGAGCAGAGAGAAGAAGTCAGTGATCCCACTTCCAGCACCAAGAGCTCAACAGCTTCACAGTCAGTCCCTATGCACAGCAGTGCTGAGAAACAGTTGGTGCCCTGACAAGCCTCTCTGAGGACTATGACTTTATTACCGGCATCTGCTGGGAAGTTCCAACAGATAGGGTATCAGCTCCTGAGAGATCCTCCCATTCTCTGAATATAAGCACATCAATAAAATCAATAAAGAATTCATAGCTGAAGAGCTCAGCTCTTCTCTCTGCATCATTTCATACTCTGACATGTTAAAAGGATCAATAAGGAAGATTTCCCTTAGCAGACACTTTCCGTGAGTCAATGAACTCACCACTACCGTACAGGGACTAAGGTGTCCTGTTCCTCCCCTAATGTAGGAAAGTTGGCCCTAATCTGGGGAAACTTTAGGAGAAACCCCTGTTCCCCCATAGGCCCAGTCTCATCTGACTGCAGCGAGGCATTCTGCTCACCTCCACAGTGGGTAAAGCCATAGAGGGTGTACCCTTTGTTGCAAACACATGCGAATGTGCCAGGGTGGTTGATGCAGCTGTGGTCACAGGTCCTATCCAAAGAGCATTCATCCACATCTGTAATTGTAAAGGGAGAGGGGACCTGAAGCCAACTCTGAGGAATGCATGGGGAGAATAAGTTTATAATAACAGCAGTTGTGAGAAAAACAGCACAAACAAAATAAAAAATGATCTGTCAGTTCTCCCGCTCACTTGTGTTAAAGGAAGTGTTGAGCAGTCCACAATAAGTATACTCACTGCCAGGACTCTGCAAATTCTCTTGCAAATTGCATTTGCCTAAAAGCTCAGTTGGTCTCTCTCACCCATGCTTACCTGCAGGGCTCAGTAATTTAAAACATTTAAATGAAGACAAGTGAGATAACAAACCCAAAAAGGGTTTGTAAAGTATACAGTGCAGCCTATGCATTACTATTGTTAAATTACTATTGGCAAAATGACAATAGTACTTTTATAAACTATGGCAAATTAAAAGGAGAAAATACTTGGGTTGCAGATAAATCTGGTTCCTATCTCTTTATTTTATTTTATTTTTAAGATTTATTTTATTGTTTTTGACAGAGAGACACACACAGAGAGAGACAGAGAGAAGGGGGAGGACCCAGAGCAGTCTCCATAGTTGCATGTCATTGGTTTTCGTCATAGTTTCATTCCACAGGTGGGTGTGGGGCTGAGCAGGGCAGGAACTGGGCCGGGGGCCTCCCCCATAGACAGTACGTACCAACAAGCCAGGGAGGCCTCCTACATGAGAGGCATGCCCAGGCAGGAGCCAAAACAGGGGGGGGGGGGCTCCCATGTGGGAAGCTCACGCCAGTGAGAACTGAGCTGGGGTGGGAAGCACATCCCAGTTCAGCATATAGGTCCGCATGGGGTGGGGTCTGGACCAGGGCTTGATCCTCAGACTCCAGGGCTGCAATGCGAGTGTTCAACCTGCTGAGTCATCCAGGCTTCCCCTTCTTATCTCTGATCTTTCTAGAATAAGTCTTCTGACCCCAGGAAGCCAGTTGATTCTGGGTTTTAATGCCCTCTGCACTAAAAGAATGCATTAACACTAACATCTTCAATAATTTTCTATTGCAGACACTGAAATTTTGTGTTCAAGCTCCAAACTGGATCCTCTTAGTCAATCTCTTGGTGTTGTTCCTAACCCTATGCTTCAGCCCCATGGGGTCCCTACTGTCCTGGTTCAGTGTGAAGGCATGCCTGGCTTCAGGTGAGGTCACAGAAACTAGCCTCTGATAGCTGCATTTGTCTCTAAGCGTCTCTTATGTCCTGGTCTGGTCCTCACATCTTTCCTGTAGACCAGAATTTCAGTGCTTTCCCTCATTAGCTCTTAGGGGAGTTTTTTGTTGTTGTTGTTGTTTGTTTTTTTTTAAGTTTATTTATTTTATTAATTTTTGACAGAGAGAGAGAGAGAGAGAGAGATACAGAGACAGAGAGATACAGAGACAGAGAGAGATACAGAGACAGAGAGAGAACTGAACTGGGGGAGCTCCCAGTTCAGCATATGGTTCCACACGGACCGGGGCCAGGATTCGATCCTCGGTCCCCGGCGCTGCAAAGTGAGCGCTTAACCCACTGAGCCATCCCAGCTTCCCCTCTTAGGGGAGTTTTAACAGTTATGACTTATGTCTCCAAATGGATCAACCAGGACCAGCATAGAACTCAGTGGAAGCCAAATAGACCATTGCTAGATCTCTTTTTCAAAACCAAATGTGCCATGAGAAATTACATTAATAAAAAAAATTTGGAATTAATTGAAAGAATAAAAAAAAGAAATAAAAGGGTAAATTCTTGCAAAACCTCTTCTTTCCTAGCTTTTCCCAGAAATCCAGGCAATTTTTTCAGTAAATTTGTTCTGTACAAATATTTATATTACCGAGACTGATCATTGAAAAATGAGAAAAAGTCTGTTTCTTCCCCTAGTAATTGATGTCACTCTATGAATTCTGTTATTAACATCAGCCAGTTGTCGAGAAAGTGGACTCATCCAGTAGCTGACTTTGGCTGCTCTGACGGGCTTTTGCTTTGCCAAAAATAATGAGATCACTTTTCTAATTCCTTTTTAATGTGTTTATACAGCTTAAACAATATTTCTTGTCCTATACATTATAAAATATTATGTGAAACAGCAAATTTGCTTTCCAAGTCAAATGAAAGAAAACCATACAATATTCATCTAGAATGAACTCTCTGAATTTAAAGGGCTATTCTTGAACTGCCTGACAAAATATGTACTAAAAAAAAAAAACATAGAGTGGAAGCTGGGATGGCTCAGTGTATTAAGTACTCACTTTTCAGCCCTGGGGACCAAGGATCAAGTCCCAGCCCTGGCCCTGGGCCCATGCAGACTGATATGATGAGAGGCCCCCATGTGGGAGGCCCCCAGTTCAGTTCTTGCCCCCATCCCAGTTTGGTCCCTGGCTCAAGGGTGCGTGCTTCCCATGGGGGAGGCCCCTAGCCCAATTCCCACCCTGCACAGCACCCGCCCACCTGTGTGAAATGAAACCATGTCAAAAACTAATGATGTACAACTATGGAGACTGCTCTGGGCCCTCCCCCTTCTCTCTGTCTCTCTCTGTCTCTTTCTGTCTCTGTCAAAAACAATAAAAATAAATCTAACGTTAAAAAAGAGAGAGAGGGAGAGAGAGAGAGAAACCTAATTCACACCATAAGGTTAAAAAAAAGGTAGTTGGGGAAGCCGGGATGGCTCAGTGGGTTAAGCGCTCGCTTTGCAGTGCTGGGGACCAAGGATCGAATCCCAGCCCTGGCCCTTGTGGACCCATATGCTGAACTGGGGAGTTCCCCCAGTTCAGTTCTCTCTCTCTCTGTCCCTGTCTCTGTATCTGTATCTCTATCTCTCTCTCTCTCTCTCTCTCTCTCTCTCTCTCTCTCGCTCTCTGTCAAAAACAATAAAAAATAAATAAATTTAAAAAAAATGGTAGTTAATCTTTAGTATCTGATGTGAAATCAGAATTATTTTCTGATTTAATTATGGGATTTAATTATTTTTATTTAATTATGGGATTTCTAACAAAATTAAGTCAGGCTGTTCTTTGGAGAAATAGAGCAGGAGTAAATGACAACACATCTTTTTTGAGAGCTTCTTCCTAATATCATTGGGCATAAAAGGTGCTCATCTGAAAAAAATAAAAGTTGTCCCCCACTCAAAGCAGCTTACTAACACCCCCAAATAATCACTAACATCAACAGCTGCTACCCAGGGAAGTTTCCTTGCTATAGTCCTTATATGGGAGAGATGCATCTGAGTAGGGGTCTGTAATCCTGCCCAACAACCAACCAGCCTCTCCTCCAATCAATCCCTTCCCTTGCTCTCCCCAAGCAACAAACGCTGGTCATTCAAACAAAGGCTGTAAGGAACAGACCAATTGGTACATAATTTTGATTATGGGTTGGTGCCAACTTTTTGCTAGGAAAAGATATGTAACAAAATTGACCTATTATTGTCACCAAATTTTGTTATAAAATCTATAACATTAAAGAAAATTTTAGAAAAGGAATATTATTCATAATCTCAACATCCTAATATAAACCCTGTCTGTATTCTATGATCCATTCCATTTCCAGCAGTGAGCTCTGCCATAGGTTCTCTGATCATTCACAGCTTAATTTCCAAAATATATTACCTGTGAGCTGCATCAGTATTTTTAGTCTACCTAACAGATGAAGTAAGTAAAGCACGGGCTGGAGGCTGGATTAATGACTGTCAAGTAGCCCCATGAGCTAGTCTCTGCTCCAACCAACGAACATTGCACAGCAAACTGTTTCAGCACATACCTTGGCAAGACTTTTCATCTGTTAATAGTTTAAATCCCTTTCTGCAGCTGCAGTCAAAACTGCCCACAGTGTTTTTGCAGAAATGATCACAACCTCCATTGCGGGTCTGGCACTCATCAATATCTGTAAGAGGCAAGCATTCGCAAATCAGACAGCAATATTTACCCTGTATTGCACAAATCCCTAAAGTGCTATTGTATGTGCTTCATTATTCCCTGAAACAAAAACAGATCCATAGAAGCAATAAGAATGTTTGCTAATGTTTTTAATCCTACACGTTTTTTTCTCTGGCTTAACCAATTTTGAAAGACAAGTACTTCCTCCCCTTGTGAACTCTGACTTACACTGCCCTCCTTGACCAGCATTCAGAAACAATCCATGGGCAACAATGATGATGTCCTGTCCTATTAATCATCCTTGCCCTGCTTTCTCAAGATAAGATGGCTCCCTTTCTGTTCCAGCTTAATGATTAAGGAATAAGGAAGGAGAACTTTGTTTTGGTAAATTACACAATGATCAAATAGTCTTAATGTTTTTAAATGATTCCTGAGCCTCAAATTAATCTTACCTTTTCTCAGTTTCATCTGGTAACCAGTTATCTACGTTTTATCATGTTAAAGATCTAAGAGTTTGTGCTCTAGTTTATGAAATAGCAGCAGGTCATAGGGGTCCCTATTCATCAGTAAAAGTTAAAGGTATAGTTATTTATTAAGTTCTCTGGATAAAAATCTTGGCTGTTATTTACACAATAACCTCCAGGCTGTTATTTGTGATATGCTGATATTATCTCCTGAAAACATTCCCTTGAATGTATGCATTTTTCTAATAAGGCCACTGACTGAAATGGATTATTTGATACTTGTAGAAGCTGGCCTTCTCAACAGTTAGTGTAAAGTTGGTTCTAATTAAGTTTATTCAATTATAACCTTCCACTAGCCCAGAGAAGAAAAGCTTCCATCCATATGAATCATAAGCATATCTGGAGTCACTCAAGAGGTGTGGTGGGGAAGAGCTGCCTTTTTTTCTCACACATTAGCAACATGGAGAGGCACATGCTACCTTTGCAGGTCTTCCCATCCAACTGGAGAGTGAATCCAACGGGACAACTGCAATGAACACCTGTCGAAGTATCCTTACAGGTGCGATCGCAGCCTCCATTGTTGACAGCACACGTTTCTGATAAGGAGTTAAGAAAAAGGCAGTTAGCTTCCTAAAATAAACAAGTGCTGATACAGATGGGAGGAAAGGGACATTGGGGCAGTATAAATAATGACAAAGTTCTTAAAAGCCAAGAAGCATGGTAGGGTATTCACTGTTGTATTCCCAAGTCTCTGCCTCCTGTAGGTGAGATAGATGGAGAGCAGGTGCAGATCCTCCCACCCATCTAAATAAGTGACATCTCTGAGGAAGCTTGATAGGATAACCAGAAGGCTAAAGATGCCTCTCCCAAACTGCTGAGCTTTTACCTTCCACTGGCCAATTTGAAGTCACTAAAACATCCTGTTGATCCACAGCCAACAATCTGCTAAATTATGACACATATGGCAGGCTAGATGTGAATGCAGAATGGGGTGGTAGTGGAGTGGGGGTTCTTCCTTAATCCTGAACCCTTCCCCTGCAATATGAGTAATGGGCATAGCGGGAGAAGGTAAGCACTGCCCACCCCAATCATTCCCTTGCCGCAGACCAATGGCTTCTTCCTTGCAACTGCCAAGTAACTCAGATTAGAAGTTTACCTTTCCCTGAAAGGAGAGCTGTCAGAACTACATGAAAAATCAGCCACGGTTGTTAAATCATATCAATAGAGATAAGGAACAGTAAGCAAATAGCCTTCTAGTTCTGCATTTCATACAATTATTCCAAGTAACAGACAAGTGTTCTTCAACATTCATTCAAGTGTTAGCATGTACGCATCCAGAAAACCTGGTTTTACTTCCATATATGCCTCCTTGTAGAGCCTGGGAGGACAAGCTTAGTTCTAATTAAATGTGACAAAGAGAACATCTATGTTTATGTTTCCTCTCAAAACCTCACTAAACTGAGAGGAAATCGATTTTTTAAAGTATAAATCCTAAGGACGAAGAAGATAGAAAACAGTAGATGAAAGATGTCAAATATTCTGGAAGTGGCATGTCAATGGAGGGTCAGTAACTGGTACAGGGAAAAGCTAAACTCTAGCCTTCTGTAGAGGGGGCAAGCTCTTGTGAGCGACTGAATCTCACACAGGCTCAGGAATTGGAGGTACTAAGTTGCTCTAAGGCAGAGGTGAGGATGAAGTTAAAAATAAGATTGATTGAGAGTCTTTATAACAAACAGATAAGCCCCTAGGTCCCCTCCTGAATTCCATAGTCAGGTGACCATCCCTTCCATTTGGGCTACAGAGAAATGTATCCTCTGGATAAGTACAACCCAAGAAGCACTGGACTCAGTGACACCAGGAATAGCAGAGGGGCGGGGGAGGCACTGTTGGTGAAAGTCTATACCCTGGAAAGAGCAATAGAAAACTCTTATTCCCCCTCAACTCCCAGAATGCTGGCAGTCAAGTCTACGTCCCCTCAGCAAGAGATTGAGGGATTCTTCTCCAGCTAAACTGACCTGCCCAAGTGAAAAGACCTATAGATATGGGCATTTGAGGAGCTCCAAATGAAATGACTAAGTCACTGCCTAGTCACCCAAGCATAAAGCCCACCAGCTGACTAAATATCCAATCGGCTTGTTAGAATTTCACTATTATAGAGGGTGCCAAAAAATGTATACACATTGGGAAAGCCAGGATGGCTCAGTGGGTTAAGCACTCACTTTGCAGCCCCAGGGACTGAGGATCGAATCCCGGCCCCGGCCCATGCGGACCAATGTGCTGAACTGGGGAGTTCCCCCAGTTCGGTTGTCACCGGGGTGAGACCCTGGCCCAGTTCCTGCCCTGTGCAGCCTCGCGCCCACCTGTGGAATAAAACTATGTGGAAAAACCAATGACATACAACTATGGAGACTGTTCTGGGCTCTCCCCCTTCTCTCTGTCTCTGTATCTCTCTCTCTCTCTCTCTCTCTCTCTCTCTCTCTCTCTCTCTCTGTCAAAAACAATAAAAATAAATCTTTAAAAAAAATGTATACACATTTTAAGAATGGAAAAAACTGTATTAAACTTATAATACTCAATATATACCAATAATAAAAGATGAATACAAGTCACATTTGACTTCTACAATTACAAGAGGTGCTCAAAGTGGTTTCCATCAGCATCCAGACACTTTTGATTATGGCAAACTATTGCTTGAGCAATGTTGACCAAAGTGTCCACTTGTATCCTGCACGTACAGTTTCAATTTACCATGCATCTCAAACTTCTCACAAATGTGTGCAATTGTTAGGCACTTTGGAGGTTCTGTTGCCTCCTCACGCTTCCATCATCATTGTACTTCCACAACATTCTCAAATTTCAAATGCCACTTCAAAATGGTCTTGTGCTCCTCAAACGACACCCATCCTTCTGTCATTTTCTTTGTCCTGCCTATCACAATATGACACTAGCATTCATTTGATTAATGCCATCTTTTGAGCAAATGTCATACTACACATTGCTACCATAATTCAATTCAGCTTCAAAAATTAATACATAGATAACAGCTCTTAAAATGTGTAAATATGTTGGGAGTGAGCACCAGATATATGGTGATGGAAGGAGAGCTGATTCTGGGTGGTGAGCACATAATACAATACATAGGTGATGTGATGTAGATTTGTACATCTGGAAACTATCTAATTGTTGCCAACCAATGTCACCCCAATAAATTTAAAAATAAAAATAAATAAATAAATAAATAAATAAATAAATAAATGTGTGAGCATTTTTGGGCACCCCCAGTATATGAAAAATCAGCCAAGAGTCACCAAAAATTTCAGGAAAGCCTCTAATGTAAAATAAATACACCAAATCAAACAAACAGGGTAAAGTGAACTTGCAGAAAACAAATACAGAAAACTAAAGAAAAGTTTAAAGAATCTTGTAATTAATTTTCTCAGAGAGAAAAGAAAAGCATCCATGAAGAACAGTTTCCTATAACAAAAGACCAAAGTAAAATTCATGAAAGCAGAAATGTTAAAAGAATCCTATAGAAGGATTAGGGGAAAAAATCTCCTAAAAAGGAGAACAAAAATATACAGAAAAAAGAGCAAAACTAGAGGATCAATACAGAAGTTACAACAGCCAGCTAATAGGAGCTCCAGAAAGAACATAGAAAATGAAGTGAAGAAAATTATGAAAGAAAAATATATAACAAAGTTTCTCAGAATTAGGGGACTCAAATGTCCATATTAAAAACGCCAAATGAGTGCTCAGCATAATAGGTGAGAAAAGCCCTACAGTGAGGAACATTATTGTAAAATTTCAGATCAGCAGGGAGGAGAAGACCTTAAAAACATCCAGAGACAAGTTTTCATACATTCCATATAAAAGATCAAGAATAAAAATGACTTTAGACTTCTTGAAACAACACCAAATGCTTGAAAATAATAACACTATTCAAAACTCTGATGGAATATTCTTTCCAGCTCTGAATTCTACACTGATCCAAATTCTCAATAAAAGGTGAAAGTAAAATATAAAGCCATTTTCAGATGTGCAAAGTTTAAAAAAATCTATATTTACCCATGTAAACTAACAAGAATAAGATATGGGATCCACCAAAACAGGAGAGTGGAGAAGGGAAATCCAGGCTGCTGTTAAAGGGAAGGCCCAGGTGAAAGGTGTACAGCAGGCCTGCAGTCAGGCCTCACTAGCAGGTAAAAGCCTCAGAAGAGACTTCTTAGGAAGAAAGTGAAATTGATAAGTTAACTCTTTATTTAAACACATTGAAAAGGGTTTTAGAGCTCTGCAGAAATTTGCAAAAGAACTGGTAACAGGTACATAGAAAACTAAGCAAACAAAGAAATATAATCATAACACATTACATGGCTCATGTAAATCACAATAATATAAATACATAATATTGATTTAAATTGTAATGAAGCCATGTTAAGGGTATAGGGAGGGAGTCAGAGAAGGAGTCAGAAGGGAGCTAAAACAGTGTTCTATAGTAGAAAGTAAAAAACTAATATATGAAACTTACAAATGAAGAAATACCTGGAGAATATCTCAATAAAACTAGATAAAAAAGAGAAATAACTGTAGACACTTCACTTTTCATAAATATGGGGGAAGAGTCAAAAGAAGAAACAACTAAGAGAATTAAAAATAGTTGTCTCCGGAGATGCCGGGATAGCGCAACAGGTTGAGCGCTTGCCTTGCAA
>PVKE010019206.1:0-28726 GCA_004027555.1 Craseonycteris thonglongyai | reverse complement strand
TTTTGATGGGAATGGCATTGAATCTGTATATTGCTTTGGGGAGTATGGCCATTTTAACTATGTTAATTCTTCCAATCCATGAACATGGAATGTTTTTCCATTTCTTTGTGTCCTCTTTAATTTCTTTTAGGAGTGTCTTATAGTTTTCAGTGTATAAGTCCTTCACGTTCTTTGTTAGATTTATACCTAGGTATTTTTTTCTGTTTCCTTTTGATGAGGATCAGACTGAGAACCGAAACTATACCTCACAGCTTACTGTCTACAATCTACTTTAATGTGAGTTTACTCTCTTCATTAGCGTACTCCTCTGGGAGGCTCTTGTTCGGGAACATAAAAATTACAGAGAACTTTATTGTTCAATTCAGGAGCTTCCTGAAGGGACCCACCAATGCTTCAGTACAAAGAATCTTTGCACCTTAGAATCTTTGAACCCTAGTCTCAAAATCTTTACGTTACTGCAATCACCAATCTCAATTTGTTTTGTTATGATTCTTTCCCAATTCAAATCCAGCTCCAACCCCTGCCCCCTCCTCCATCAAGAGACTGACTTTAGACCAGACTTCAAAAAATCTCATAAATATCCCAAACTTGCCCACCTCCAGCTTTGAGATGCTACTGAGACTCCATAGAGGTAACATTTTCCCTTATCAAGGTTAGTGTTCTCTTATCTACGGGTTGTTTTGGTGTCATTTGGGGGGACTCAGAATTCCAAAGAAGGCTTTGTTTGTTTGTTTTTTAATTAGTAGAAATCCAAAGGCTTGAGTTGGAAAAATTTATGTGGGAATTTAAAAGTAATTGAATGGATTGAAAGGCAGCCTTACTGAGGAATCAGACCACAATAGTAGGAAATAATCAGATGACTATGTTAAAAAAAAAAAAAATAGTGAGAGCTACATAGAAACTCAAACCAAGAAACTGTAGCCACAAATAAGGAAAATAAATTTAGGAAGTGAGGTTCTTTTGGAAAGTGATTAGACGACTTCATCTTTTACTAAACAAATATTGTAATTATTATTCAATTACTAATAAGCTGTGGACTGTGCCATAAACTTGGCTTGTTGTGAAAATAATCTATTATAGCAGTACTAAAAAGTAGAAAAATAGATTTTTGGTAGGGGGTTACTGGGCTTTTATAATATGATACTGTTGCAGGGTTCTCCAACACAGAAGCTGAACACCAGGGCTCTAGGAAGCAGTGTTTATTGATGCCGGCACTGGCTCAGCGGATTAACATCCGAAGGCTGAGCCCCATTTACAGCGGGCGTACAGTTTTATGCTGTTACTCCCGCATTCATGAGCTCTCCTGATAAGGTTACAGATTGCTGATTGGTTGCTAGGTTATAGGGTAAGGGGCTTATGCAAGGGCTCAGGAATGTTTCATTAGAGAGAAAGTCCTGGGAGGGCAGCCAGTGTCTTCTGGGTGTGGCAAGGTCAGGCCAAGCTGCCACATTCCCCACTTCGATGCTCTGACCTGGGTTCGGGTCAAAGAGCATCACTTTCTTCCAATTTCTTGGATTAGGGGCCAATATTGCCAAAGCAAGAGGACCTTATCAGTGGTTTCTCTCTACTATAGTTTCTATCAGGGAGGTGGCAGACTGGATGACAAGGCTTCATACACATGGGAGGAGACAGGTCCCTAGGAGGAGTACTGCCCTAGGGTTTTGAGGTCCCCAAAAGTGGAGAACCATCCTCCGAAGAGACTGTTGGTGTCCCATCCTGTCCATTTCTGGATGGGCACATGAGCTAATTTTCTTATATTGGTGTTACGACCTTGCCATTATCATCTATTTGGAGACAGCAGTCTGATTGATTGACGTTCCTGCATATCCCTCCTTCTGTTAGCAAATACTCTGAGGCCAGGTGATTCTGGTAGATAGCTAATCGCATCTGAGTCTGTTACCCTCCTGGCAGCTCTAGAGTGGTAACAGTTTCATTGGTGATAAATTCTAGGACTGCCTGCAACTGGATGATCCGGTTAAACATATATATGGGGGTCCAGTAACCCCCAACTCTCATCCTGGTCCCTAGTTGCAGGGCCATAGTATTGGATGATCCATTGAGGTGATCATTTGTCTTCTCCCCAAGTCTGATGGCCCTCTACCTGGAATGACCTTAGTTCTGGTCCCCAAGTCTTGATATAAGGCAATGCCCAGGCTGGTACGTGTCTGGTTTGGTAAGAGGAAAACTAGGCTGGATGATCCAAATGGTGCATGCCCCCCCCCCCACCCAGTTAGTTGGGACACAGGTGTACACCCATTTTCCACAGATCCAGAAGAGTCCATTGGCTGTGTCCCAGTCTCCAGGACTAGTGGAATTAAGGTTTTCCCAGAATTTGCTAACTGCCGTGAGGGCAAGGAATGGGTTAGAGCTTATATTTTCCTGGGTGGTGCAGTTTACAAAAGTTGAATTTAGGCCCAGATTATTACATTGAGAGGTGTTTTCCGTGGTCTTATTGGCGCAATACTAATTGGGGGGCCTGGGCCACCAGTTTAGATTAGAGCGATTTAAAGATTTATTTTATTGATTTTTCACAGAGAGAAACAGAGACAGAGAGAGACAGAGAGAAGGGAGAGGGCCCAGAGCAGTCTCCATAGGTGACATTAGTTTTCCATATAGTTTCACTCCACAGGTGGGCACAGGACTGAGCAGGGCAGGAACTGGGCCGGGAGCCTCCCACATAGGCCCCGGCAAGAACTGAACTGGGGGCACACCCCAGCTCAGCATATGGGTCCGCATGGGCCGGGGCCGGGATTCGATCCTCGGTCTCCAGGGCTTCAAAGCGAGCGCTTAATCCACTGAACCATCCCAGCTTTCCCAGATCAGAGCAATTTAAAAGAAGCCACCTGGAGAGACAGAGTAGGTAGCAAAACATAGGCAATCAGGAAGGCCTCGGTAACCATGACGCCCATACCTAAGAAACGCAAATGTAACCTTGGGCTTCTGGAGGAAGGTATACTGGGAAAATAGGATAAAGGACGCCAAGGACACCTAGACCCCCTTCTGGTTTGTTTCAAGACTCCCTTAAGTCAATCATCCAGGCAAGTCAGCCGAAAGAGAAGAACAAAGTCTTAGGTACAATATAACATATAAAAGCAGTGACCTGTAGTCCTGGTGCGGGCATTTCATTTCCAGGTGCCCCTCTTGTTAGAGGGCTTTTCTTCTTTCCAATAAGCTTCTGCCTAACCTTTCCTGTGGAGTCCGTGTCCTCATTCTTCGAGCGCGTCAGACAAAGAACCTTGGACGGCTAGACACAATTTTCCTATCTCACTGGGACAAGGAGTTTCCCCAACCCATCCGTTGTCCTCCAGACCTGTCCAGCCAAGACATTCTTCTATTACCTCGAAGGAGACAATCCAATTCTGGGATCAGTCTTCCTAAAATCAGGATCGAGCATCCTGGGACAACTAAAAAGGAGTGTGAGAAAAAATGCAGCCTGGAGCGTGCAAGAGAGCACAGGGTTGACTAGAGGCTGGGAGGTTAGGCTGTCAATCCCTACAACTGCTCTATGGAAAGGGTGAGTAGGACCCAAACACTCAGGTAAGGCAGAGTAAGCAGTCCCCGTGTCAAGTAAAAGGAAGATTGCCTTACCTGCCACTAGAAGTGTTACGCTGGGCTCTGATGTGCTGATAGATGGAGCTGGGGGCCCGTGGGCACCTTCAGTCTTCAGGGGCGAGGCAGGGGGAGGTTTGAAGGTTCCTTGTCCTGTGAGGGAAGAGATGCCCATCTCCACCTTGAGATGGGCAGTCTACTTTCCAGTGCCCACTGTTACCACAGTGAGGACATGGCCCAGGAGGGGGCCGCGGATGGTGCCAGGCCTTTGCCCAATAACCGTTTTAGCCGCCACCAGTAGTTGGTAATCAATTCCTTTATCTAATTTTGCCCGTTCCTCACGATTATTGAAGACCTTGAAGGAACCAAGAGGTCCTGTTGTGGGGTTTGAGGGCCTTCCTTGGCCTTTAAAAAAATTTTTTTTTCTTTGTATATCTGGGGTAGATTGAGAAACAGAGTGTTAAGGACCGTGGTTCCCTTATTGGAAGGTGGCTCTATCTTAGGGTGACCAGACGTCCCGCTTTTGGCGGGACAGTCCTGATTTTTAACAATTTGCCCCGCGTCCCGCGGTGTTTTAAAAAAGTCCCAATTTTTGGAAAGAATGCACAACAAGCTAGGGAACGGCGGGAGATAGACCAAGGTTTTAATCAAGAACCCCCTCCACCTCAGTCAATGGTGTCCCGCTTTACCAATGTTAAAATCTGGTCACCTTAAGGCAGCCTTTTGTAGGCCTGCGAGGAGGCCAGCTAGCATGTGATTGCGTAAGATCCAGGTTTGTCTATTCCCAACGCGCTTCCCCGCGGGGAATAGCAGCCGCCCTGACCGGTTTGGGGTCATTTTGGTGATGGAGGTGTCAGCATGGCCTTGAGCCATTCCCAGGTCCGTTCAGTTTCCTCAGGTAAAAGAGGAAAGGCTTCTCGCAAATGGCCGAAAACAGCCGTGCTGACTCTGTGTGGCACCAGTGACTTCGGGGAGTTGGGACAGCACTTCCACAGGCAGGTACCAGGCAGAACCAGAAAGGGGAGTGAGAGACTATCAGGAGGCACCAGCACCTGGGTTGGGCACGTTTCCTGGACAGTCTGGTGCCTAGTCCCCCATTGGCTCAGGGTGGGGCAGCAAGTCCCTGTTGGGTTTTCGCCACTGAAAATTTCTACAGGTAGGTGCCTGGGGCACTTGCAAGCAGATCGTGGCTGCTGCCTGTTCCTTTGTCCTCATGTTGACTTTTCCCTCCTCCCACCATTAGGCCCTTTAGCACTAACATTCCAGCCTTTTGTTATTATGTATAACAGGAGTGGGGGCGTTCATTCTTCTGTAGCTACTTCCTCCTGGACCTGGCACATTTGGGGATGTGAAAGGCTGGGGTAGAGTGTAGGGCTAAGGGGATGAGGCGAGACATTGGTAATGGGTCTGGAGAAGCATCATTTCTTAAATGGTCTGGTTTTGGTTTTTTTTAAGATTTATTTTCATTGTTTTTTGACAGAGAGAGAGACAGCCAGAGACAAAGAGAAGGGGGAGGGCCCAGAGCAGTCTCCATAGTTGACAACATTAGTTTTCCATATAGTTTCACTCCGCAGGGCAGGAACTGGGCCGGGAGCCTCCTGCATAGGTCCCGGCAAGAACTGAACTGGGGACACACCCCAGCTCAGCATGTGGGTCCACATGGGCTGGGCCTGAGATTCGGTTCTCGGACTCTGGGGCTGCAAAGTGAGCACTTAACCGGCTGAGCCATCCCAGCTTCCCCAATGGTGTGGTTATTGAAAAGCCTGAAATCAGTCTTGGAGGAACTTGGTAACCAGGCTTAGTAAGCAGGGGCCGAAGGCTAGAAATATGAAAAGTCCTATTTGAGGTCCAGCTAAGGGAAGGAGCAAGGCTGCCCAATTCTAATTTTGGGACCAGGATCCCCGGGATTTGTTTAGTTGTTGAAAAATCCTGAAGGCCCTATCTGCTCATTCCTTTGCAGTATCTCTGATTATGCCCCATTGGTTGGCATAGAAGCAACGATCTTCCTCTAAGAATAAGCACAATGCCCCCTTTTTCCGCTGTAGCCCCTTTTGGGTTCTGAAGAACCACCGCTACTAGGGAGTCTACTTGGTACTGTAAGGTAATGATGCCTTTAGATATTTTCTCTAGGCTGTCGGAGAGAGTTTTGGATAGACTCTGATAGAAGGATAATGAAGTGGATAGTCCAGCTCTTCCGGTAGCTGGCCCAGCTGGAACGCCTAGGCCCACTAGAAAGGGAATAAGTTGGATAGCCCTCTTTGTTCTTGTGTGTACAGGAAGGGTTAGAGATCGATTATTGGGGGCCATGTTGAGGTAAGCTGTGGGTAATGGCCAAATCAACAGATTGGAGCAGGAGTAGAACTGCTAAGGAGCTGATTGGTCTGACTCAGGGGAGAGTGGTATTGCATAGTCCCCTCATGGGGAACTTCCCCGCTAGGGTCTATCAAGTGGGCTACTTCCTCCTCCCCAGCAGGCTTTTCCTAAATCATGGAGATAACATGGGGACACTTACCTGCAGGTTGAGTCTTTTTGAGAGCCGTCCAATTCCTCTTGAGAGCAGCCACACTGGCCAGTGATGACCTGATAGACCTTAGTAGTAAGTGCTTTGTCAAAAGACCCCTCATGGGGAAGCCAGGATGGCTCAGTGGGTTAAGTGCTCACTTTGCAGCACTGGGGACCAAGGATCTAATCCCGGCCCCGGCCCACCCATGTGCTGAATTGGGGAGTTCCCCCAGTTCAATTCTCTCTCTGTCTCTGTGTGTGTGTCTCTCTCTTTTTCAAGAACAATAAAAATAATAATAATAAATAATAATAATAATAATAAAGAAATTACTTTTTGGACAACTTCAAATTTGAATATCCTTATAGATATATCAATGTTGGCATGGCCCAGTTCTAAAGTTTCTGCAAGATAGTTTCTTTATAGGTAATCATTTAAATTTATAATAGACAATGCTGACAAGAGTATTGAACTAGTGATAAATTTTGATGAATTCACATGGCAATGTTTTCTTCCAAAGTAGAATCCCCTTGGGTCTGCACCAAAAGGGACGAACCTGGTTTATTCATGTAATGTTGTTAGTCTGATAAATTGAGTTGATGTTATTAGACTACTAGAAAGAATTAAAGAGGAGATGCAGCGATAGCTTAGCAGGTTGAGGGCTTGCCTCAAAATTGCAAGGTCTGAGATTCGGTTCCCAGCTGGCCCGTGCACCTCATATGCTGAAATGTAATGCAACTGGTAACCACAGGGATGGCTCAGCAGTGAAGGTTCTTGCCTCCCACGTGGGAGGTTCTGGGTTCTGTTCCTGCCCCGCGTGGCCCCACATCCACCCATGTAGAATGAAACTATGTCGCAACTAATGATGTACAATTATGGTGACTGCTCTGGGCCCTCCGACCTTTCTCTCTCTCTCTCTCTCTCTCTCTCTCTCTCTCTCTCTCAAAAACAATAAAATAATCTTAAAAAAAAAAAAGAAACTGTGGTACATTTACACAATGGAATATTACTCAGCAATAAGAAAAGATGAAAAACTGCCATTGGTGACAACATGAGAATTAAATCATTCTTTTAGTCACTTAATAGCCATCTTGTTTATCAGTTCAGTTATCGGAGAGACCTTGAGATCATGTTAAGCGAAATAAGTGAGACAGAACAAATCAAGGACCATATGACTTCACTTACATGTGGAATATAAGACTGAAAGGAAAAAAGAAACAAAAACTCATGGTCATTGTCAATAGTTTAGTGGTTGCCTGAGGGGAAGGGGGAAGGGGATGGGGGAGGGGGCATCAAATCTATGGTGATGTAAGAGAACTGACTCTGCGTGGTGAGCACACAAGGCAACACATAGACGATATAATGTAGAATTATACATTTAGAACCTATGTTATTTTTACCAACCAATGTCACCCCCCAAAAAATTAACAATAAAAAAATTGTTAAAAATTATAAAGTTAAATAACAATGAAAAGCATGACTTATTTATACAGTGCTTGTGAAAAGGGTGAAGGCTGGAGTGAGACAGTCTCACATCTTTTCAGATTACCTGAAATAATCTTACTATGTTTTAGACAAATTGCATGAAATGACTGTACCATGAAAAAGTCTCTTACATTTTTTATCTCCAAAGAAAATGTTTAATGAATTGTCTTACTCCAACTTCCTTCCCAGATCTATTTTTAAGCACTGAATGTACTGTGTATTTATAGTTATCTTGGCCTGAGATGACTTTATCTCACAGGAATTATTAAATTAGCCTTTGGGTCTCATTGGCTTTGTTATGGGGCAAGTGAAAGTTATTTCGTGCAATCACCTGTCAAAGACAAAGGGGACACACTCTTCAGAGTGTCCCATGAGTGGGAGATAGGTGAGCACAGCCATGTCTGTTCTAGTCAGGTGATTTTGAGGTTGTTCCATTGAAAATCCAAAATCAATTTATAGTAACATTCAATACAACTTAAAGAAAAAACCTAGCTATGGGGATGCTGGGATAGCTCAGTGGCTGAGAGCATGCCTCGCAATTGCAAGGTCCAGGGATCGATTCCTGGCCCCAGCCTATGCAAATCCATATGCTGAACTGCAGCACAACTGGTAATCACCGAGATGGCTCATTGGCAAAGGTTCTCGCCTCCATTGCAGGAGGCCCCCTGTTCAATTTCTACCCTGCATAGCCCCACATCCACCTGTGTGGAAGAAACCATGTCACAACTAATGATGTACAACTATGGAGACTGCTCTGGGCCCTCCTCCTTCTCTCTCTCTCTGTCTCTGTCTCTGTCTCTCTCTCTCTCTGCCTTCCTCTCCCTTTCACACATCTTCTCTTAAAACAATTAAAAAAAATTAAGTAAAGAAAAAAACCTAGTTAGTGTGCTATACTCTTAGTATTTAGATAAATTGTTCTGAGGAATAAAAATAATATTAGTAAATTTGAATGCACATTAAGGCTTTTTTAAAAAAGATTTATTTTTATTGTTTTTGATGGGGATAGGGAAGAGAAACAGAGAGACAGAGAGAGGGGTAGAGCCCAGAGCAGTCTCTATAGTTGTATGTATGTCATTAGTGTTTGATATAGATTTATTCCACAATCGAGCTGAGGCCTTCCACGTGGGAAGCACACCCAGGGCAGGAGTTGAACCAGGGGACTCCCACATGGGAAGCTCGCCCTAGTGAGAATCAAACTGTGGCACACCCCAGTTCAGCATATGGGTCCACATGGGCCGGGGCTGGAGTTTGATCCTTGAACACCTGGGCTGCAAAGCAAGCTCTCAACCTGCTGAGCTATCCCGGCATCCCCCGTTAAGACTTCTTAAAAAATTGTTTTGAGATTGTGATAGGTTAAAAAGGTACACTTTAAATCCTAAAACTGGGGAAGCTAAAATGGCTCAGTGGGTTAAGGGCTTGCTTTGAAGCCCCAGGGTCCAGGGATCGGGTCCTGGCCCTGGCCTGTGTGGGCCTAGGTACATGCTAAACTGGGGCGTGGTCCCCAGTTCAGTTCTTGCCAGGGCAAGCTTCCCATGTGGGAGGCCCCCAGTTTGCCCCCCAGCTAGAGGGGACGTGCCTCCCATGCAGGAGGCTGGCCCCACGCCCGTTTCCTGCCTTGCGCAGCCCCCACCTACCACACAAACAAACCAAAATAGAAATAAATATACAATCATATCAGTAAACCCAAGAAAAGCA
Source organism: Craseonycteris thonglongyai (assembly GCA_004027555.1). Taxonomy (NCBI): domain Eukaryota; kingdom Metazoa; phylum Chordata; class Mammalia; order Chiroptera; family Craseonycteridae; genus Craseonycteris; species Craseonycteris thonglongyai. The sequence goes on along the minus strand of PVKE010019206.1, from coordinate 19,497 downwards.
TTTGACAGAATCCAACATCTATTCCTGATGAAAAACTCTCAGCAAACTAGCAAAACTAATAAAAGATGTGTATTGAAAATTACAAAACATGGGGGATGCTGGGATAGTTCAACAAGTTGAGTGCTTGCCCTGCAACCATGCTGTCTGAGGACTGAATCCCAGCCCCAGCCCATGCAAATCCACATGATGAACTGCAATGCAACTGGTAACTGTCAGGATGGCAGTGAAGGTTCTTGCTCCCATAAGGCAGACCCCCCCAGTTCAGTTCCACTCCATGTGGCCCTACAGTCACCTGTGTGGATGAAAACTATGTAGAAACTAATGATATTCAACTATGGAGACTGGTCTGGGCCCTCCCCCTTCTCTCTCTCTCTCTTTCTCTCTCTCTCTCTCACCTTCTCTCAAATAATAAAATAAATCTTAGAAAAAAAAGAAAGAAAATTACAAAACATGGCTGAGAGAAACCAAAGTTCCAAATAAATGGAGAGGTATACTATATTCTTTATTTTAAAAACATAATATAGTCACAATGCCAATTCTTTCCGAGTTGCTGTCCAGGTTCAATGCAATACCAGTGTAAATCCCATCAGGTTTTTGACAAACTGGTAGCAACTGAGAAAATGATTCCAATATTTATACGAAAAGACTTAGAGTGGATCCCCCAAAAAAATCTTTGAAAAAGAAAAACCTGGTGTGGAATTATACACCTGGAGCCTATGATTTTTGCCAAACCATTGTCACCGCAATAAATTTAATAATTAATAAAAATAAATAAATTAAAAAAAAGAAATTTGAAGGAATAACAGTAACTGATTTTAAGATTTCTTATACAGTAATTAAGATAGTGTGGTGTAGATTTTAGAAGTTAAGAAAAGAGACTATTTTCCTGACTCAGGGTAGGGAATGATTTCTTACAGAAGACACAAAAATTATTAAAGGAAACAACCGGTACATTTGATCACAGTAAAATTAAGAACATCTTTTCATATAAAAATATCATAAAGAGCATACAAATCCAGGCCCCAAGAGTGTTATAAGATATTTATAATACAATATTTCCAAAAAGCGAAAAAATAAAAAAATGGGGAAAAGACTGGAACAGATATTTAGTAAAACTGGAGATCCAAAGGCCAATAGACATGGGAAAAATACTCAAATGCTTTAGTAATCAGTGAAATGCAAATTAAAGTCACAAACCTTCCAAACTGTCAACAATGAAAGAGCCTGATGGTGTTTAGTATTTGTGAGCAACAAAATTTTTCAGATATAGCTGGTAAAAGCACATTGGCGTAATCACTGAGGAAAACAATTTATCATCTAGTAAAGTTGAAGATATGTACATGTGCACTTCAGCTAATTTCTGTCCTAGAGAAATATTTAAACATACCGAGGATGTCAAAATATGTATAACCAGTTTAAGAGATGTTATCTATGTATTACTTTTTGAAGTTGAATTATGGTAGCAATGTGTAGTATGATGTTTGCTCAACAGATGGCGTTAATCAAATGAATGCTAATGTCATTATGCGACAGTAGGACAGCCAAAGAAAATGGCAGAAGCACGGTTGTCTGAGGAGAGCAAGACCATTTTGAAGTGGTATTTAAAATTTGAGAACATTGTGCAAGTACGACGACAATGGAGATGTGAGTACACAACAAACCTCCAACACACCTAACAATTGCACGCATTCGTGATCAGTTTGGGATGCATGATAAATGGAAACAGCATGTGCAGCGATACAAGTGGATACTTCAATCAACGTTGTTCACTCAAGCGGTAGTTCGCCATAATCAGAAGTGTCTGGACGCTGATGGTAACCACTTTGAGCACCTCTTGTAATTGCAGAAGTCACACATGACTTGTGGGGAAGCCAGGGTGGATCAGCGGGTTAAGCACTCACTTTGAGGCCCCGGGGACAAGGATCAAATCCCAGCCCCGGCCGGTGTGAACCCTATGGTGTACTTCCCGTGGGGGAGGTCCCCAGTTCAGTTCTCACCCCCCCCCATTTGAACCCTGGCTCAAGGGGGTGTGCCTCCCATGTGGGAGGCCCCCAGCCTGGTTCCTGCCCTGAACGGTCCCCACCCACCTGTGTGAAACAAAACTATGTTGAAAACTGATGGCATACAACTACGGAGACTGCTCTGGGCCCTCCCCCCTTCTCTCTGTCTCTGTCTCTCTGTCGCTGTCAAAAAATAAAATAAAATAAATCTTAACAAAAACAAAACAAAACTGAGAACTGCACTGGGCACATCCACAGGGAGGTAGGCACTGGCAGGGGAAGTGAAGTGGTTCTTATACAGAATGTGTTGTGTTTGTCCATGAACATGACTTTGAACATCGTGTACTAGTTCTGACCCATGAGATGAATGCCTTAAAAGTCAGTGATTAAGGGAGCCACGGAGATGCAGTATGGAAACTTAGACACAGCCTGTATCTATGAGGAAGCACAGATTCTATCATCTGAATTAGAATGTGGGAGATTCTCAAAATAAAACTACCCAAAGAGATTTTTTTAATATTATTATATTTTATTGTTAAATTTAATGGGGTGACATTGGTTGGTAACAATCAGGAGATTTTTTTAAAAGACTTATTGTTTTGAAAGAAGGTAAGAGAAAGAGAAAGCGAGAAGGGGGGAGGGCCCAGAGCAGTTTCCATAGTTGTGCATCATTAGTTGTGAGATGGTTTTATTTCTCACAGATGGATGTGAGGCCGCACCGGGTGGGAACTGAATTGGGTGCCCCCTGCGTGGGAGGTGAGAATCTTTGCCGCCATCCCAGCAGTTACCAGTTGAGCCACAGCTCAGCATATGGGCTGACATGGGCCGGGGCAAGGAATCGAACCCCAGGCCTTGTGATTGCAAGTCAAGCGTTCAACCACTGAGCTATCTGGTCATCCTCCCCAAAGAGATTGTGTATAATACAAAAATGAAAACATGACAAAGAGTAGATTTGACAATATATATACACATAAGGCACTAATATCTTCATTACGTTATGAAGTGTTATTAAAGTGCAATAGTGTTTTGTTTATAAGAGGGTGAAGGTAGACTATGTTTAATTGTGAAAATATAAATGAATTTACATTTAGTTTCAAGTAAAGTAAAACTACAAAATAAAAAAAGCACGGCCCGTATCGACCTCAAGTACTTCTACTGAAGAACAATCAGTTACACGCCTTGCCAGGATCTTCCCAGTTTTCTTCTCTAAATCCTTTAAATGTCATCTGAAAAAGTGTCTGTGGTCTCCTTCCCACCTGTGCCCGCCATGAAAACTGTATTCATTCATTCATTCATTAACTCATTCATCAAATACTGTCCACGATCTTGATCGTGACAGAACTGTGCTGCTCTTAGAATACTTCAGATGATTGGAGGAGGCGAAAAGCTTATGCAATGAACTACAGCACCAGTGATCGGAGTAAAATGCTAAGAAAGCACAAGCCCTCAGTGATTGACTCATGGATTCTACTTGGAGGGGTTGAGAAGGGCTTCACTGGGGACAGACATGGAGTGTAGACCTCGGTGGTGACAGGACTGGCCAAGGCAGGGAAGGGAGACGTGGTTGTCAAAATAGGGGACCTCACCAATGGTGAGACAGCCACTCTGTGTGGCCCAGGCAGTCTGTGACCTTAAAACTGATAGGGGTGGTGTGAACATGCCTGTGCTGCCCCATAACCCTGGCAGCCTCCCCTTTCCCGCCACCCAGCCAGGCCTGTAGGTATGTTCTTTCCTATATGTGCCAAAGGGATGCTTCCTGGAGAATACAGAAAGCAGATTAGGGGTTCACTCGTTCCGCAAAGACGGCTCCTACTATTTGCATGGCACTGCCCCCGGCCCACTGGGGGAAACACAGGACCTTAAGGCACTGCGTTTGCACAAGGAGAGTGTCTGCTGGTGTGGGGGCTTCTCAATGAGCCACAGGAACAAAGGCCATGGGTGCCCCCCAGGTGCGGGGCTTCCATTTGTTCTTGGATACAATGCTGAGCGTCACAAACACTCAAATTAGCTTTCCAAACTGGCTCCTAACGTTCCTGAGGAAATTGGGCTTAACTTGTCTGCAAGAAGCGTGCTCACATCCACAAAAGCTGGCTCAGTTCAGAAATCCAACGACCAGACGTGACCTGCTGGTGGCACCCCAGTGTCAGGTAACTGGCCATCTCAGGTGTCCCATGAATAATTCAGTGTCCCCAGCATCAGTCTTTGTCTATATTTTCCCAAGAACCTACCCTCACTACAGCGACTGTAGGTTTAGACATTCCATTTTGTTTTTCATTTCAAATCATGGCTGAGTGCCTACCCTTGGGCCCAGCACTTACCCAGGTGGGAAAATTCAGAATCTCCTCTTCTCAGACCAGTTGCTGTCAGAACAATTTGCTCTCAAGTCCCCCCCACCCCCCCTGGCTGCCCACCCCCCACCTCTCAGATCCAGGCTTTGAAATTCAAAATGGGCTGAAAGAAGTAGTTCCTGCCTCTTGGATCACTGGGGCTCCATGTGACTATGTTTACATACTTGTTTGGTCATTTGTTTGTTTGTTTGTTTGTTTATTCATATTTGTTTGTTTATTATTAAATCTGTTGGGGTGACATTGGGTAGTAACAATTACACAAGCTCCAGGTGTAGAATTTTATGGTACATTGCCTGTGTATTACAGTATGTATTCGCCACCCAGTCTATTCTCAAGGTGTTTCACTGTGAAGAAAAGAACAGAGCGCCCAGAAGGAGTGGGTCTGGCCTTGGGAGACTTGAAACACCAAGGTGAGTGAGAAAGAGAAGAGGGAGTGGGGAAAGCCAAAGATTAAGGCAGGGCATGCTGATGTAATGAGTTTATATTATAACTGCTTCTTAGCCCAGGAAACCAGAACCGGCCCAGTGTAAGCGAGAAGGGACACAGAGAGAGAGAGAGAGAGAGAGAGAGAGAGAGAGAGAGAGAGAGAGAGAGAGAGAGAGAGAGAGAGAGAGAGAGAGAGGAATGAAGGGAGGGAGGGAGGGAGGAGGAAAGGAAAAACGTCAGAAGAAGTACTAACTTGGACACTTCCGGTCTGGATCTGGAGCAGGCCCATCATCAGTTCCTCCTCTTTCCCGCATGGACCTCCTTAGGGAAGGGAGTTGGGGACTTCATACAGTGACCTTCTTCCTGCTTTGTACTCTTCTTCCTTCCTGTAAAAGGGAGAGGGATACTAAGACAACAAAGGCAGGGCTGAGCGGAAGGGGTAGGGGGTGTGTGGAATCCACTCAGGCACATACATGCCTCCATTACCTGTTATCTGAGCACACCGTGTCTCGCTCCTATGGGTGTGTCTTCCACCCCACAGTGCCGTCAGAAAAGCCAGGCCGGTTTCCAGGCTGGTGCCGTCGATGCAGAAACAATTGTGAATGGTGGCGTCCAACGTCCGTGGTCTCATGAACTCAAAGAATGAGAACGCAGATGCCACAGGAAAGGTGAAGCAGCCGAGATTATCGGAAAGGACAGCTCTGACGAGAGGGGCACGTGAAAGTGGAATGCCCAGTTCTACACTTAGGGGCTGTTCTTTTGTATCTTCTGTATGCCTTGAAGCTACTGTTCTGTGCCTGCGGTTAATTTTTTTTTCTTTTTTTAAGATTTATTTTATTGTTTTTGACAGAGACAGAGACAGAGAGAGACAGAGAGAAGGGAGAGGGCCCAGAGCAGTCTCCATAGTTGCCCATCATCAGTTTTTGTTACATACAGGTGGGTGTGGGCCACACAGGGTAGAAACTGTGCTGGGGGCCTCCCACATGGGAGACATGCCCCCTCGAGCCAGAGTCCAAACCTGGGGGGAGGGAGAGAAGAGGACTGAATTGAGGGCTTCCCACATGGGACGCATACCACAGTTCAGCATATGGTTCCACATGGGCCAGGGCTGGGATTCAATCCCTCATCCCCAGGGCTGCAAAGTGAGTGCTTAACCCGCTGAGCCATCCTGGCTTCCCTCCTGTGGTTAATGTCCAACTTGTTAGGTGTTGCACCCGTAGTCATGTATTTCAGACTGAGCCAGGTGACGTCTTCTCTTGGATCCTAAGCCAGTCTTATTGAAAGGGCCATGGACAATGGTTCTGGTGCTACCTTCTTTTGTGGCCATCCTATCTCTGTGTTACATTCCAAGGCATGGGTCTCATGACTACCAAGATTGCTGGGACCCTCTCCTCAACAGCCTAGGTTCCACTAACAATCCTGTCTCACCATGATGCATACATTATCATCCTCGGAGCTGGTCTTCCCAAAGGGCCTCTCATACAGCCCTGGGACTAGGCCCCCATGCCCAAGGACCATTCTGAGGGTCCTGGGGAAAGAAGCCTCTCACTACAATCATTCTGAGGCCACTCCTCAAAATCCCTTATTCTGCACAAAGACAAAAGTCCTTGGAATAAGCCCCTAGCAAGCACTCACTCCCCAAGAGATACTTGCTTAATCTTTGCTTTCTCCTCAACAGCAAAGCTAATAGCAGATTCCCTGCCAGAACATAGGATTTGGACAAGGAGAGGAATCATTCTAGACCAGGGGTCTCCAAACTTTCCAGCCCGCGGGCCGCATTAATTATCAAACAGCAGTTTAGGGGCCAACTACACACTCGAGGTCCAAATAAAAAAGAATCAAAACATAGATGTTGTCTTTAATTATTTATTTAATATTATTTTATTCAGATAAAAAGGTCTCCACGGGCCAGATGAGAGGGCCTGCGATGCGGGCCGTAGTTTGGAGACCCCTGTTCTAGACAAAGGCCCTTCCTCAAAGAGGTGATGAGCATCCAGGGAGAAGCTGGAGGTGTGAGACATGCTCCCTGTGGTGACATAGCAGTGATATAAGAAAAAGCCAGCACTATGTCTTTTCACTGTTTCAAGGAACTACCTACCAAATGCAAATAAGTAAAGCCATCACCTTGTACTCAGTTGCCACCTATGCCTATTTTTACATTTATCCAAACCAACTCTGGACTGTGGGCTGTGGATGTTAATAGGTTTTTTATCTCTTCGGGGGCATCTGGCTGCAACATTTCCCCCACTCAGCAGTTACCCAGAGACGAGGGTCCCCGAGTCACCCAAAAAGGACATCTCAGCAGCTCACTTCAGGCCACACTAACCGCCCTCCTCTTACTAAGCCTGAAACCAGCAGCAAACTTCTGGGTGCTGTTGGGTGTGCAGGTGGGGGTGGGGAGAGAGTTTGGACACAGGAAACAGAGGTTCCAGGTGGCAAGTGTATGTACGTAAGAGGTGGGGGTTTTTCTTGTTGTTTCAAACTTCAATGTGAACATGAGTCACCTGGGAATCTTGTGAAAATGCAGATTCTGACTCAGTGGGTCTGAGGCAGGGCCTGAAATTCTGTATTTCTGACTTACTGCTAGTTCAGGCTGATGCTGGTGCTGTTGTTGACTTGCCGATAACACCGACTAGTTATCTGTCACCAAATGGATTTTTTTGGGAAAAGAAAATAGAGAAAAAGTGCTGACAGCCTCAGAACATGTGGACTCAACGAGGCACATGAATGTTCTGATCATATGCCAAGAGGGAGAATATACATGTATCTAGGGCAGAGAGACACAGTAAGTTAGAACCATGGACTCCAAGGAGCTCAGCTCCGGCCACAGACCTCCCAGGCTGATCACTTTCCTTAAAGTCCCAGTTCATCTTTATCACTGCCACGCTTTGAGAAACAAAACAGAGACATATCAGGAAGCAGTGAAGACTCACGTACAAGATTTTCCTTTTTCTGAACATTGTCCTGGTCTAGCTCTGGACATGAGCTTGAGTTCCTGGTTGCGTTCTAAATGGCTTTTAATTTACTATGCTCACGGATTTGTTAAAGCTCACTGTCTTCCCCCAGGAAACCCGACCTGAGGGCCAGTTGTGTAGTACACGGTCTGCAAAGCTAAGTGCTACATAGGTATGTGCTGCCCTCTGCTGGTCATTGTCTGAAATGCATGTCCGTCCTACCCTGGACTGGGTGCTTGACGTGCCTGAAGTTGCCAGGACGGTTCTAGGCCAAGAAAGGCATTATTCGATTCCTTCCTCCTTGTAGGTTCACTGTGTAACAAGCCTGTAGATATCCACGGTCCCTGAACTTTAACACAGGTTACTTAGTGTTGGGGGTGGGTCTCAGAATGACTCTGGAGTTTTTGTTTGTTTGTTTTTCATTTATTTGTGTTTCGTTTTGTTTTGTTTTGTTTTACAAGAGACAAGAAAGACTGCGTGTGCTGTAAAGATATTCCAAGCTATTCTGATGGGCAGCGCCTTCTGGCTGCTGAGAACCACCACAGTATTGTCATTTTTGATATGAAGAAACTGCGGCTCAGAGAGGCTAAGCCACAGGCCCCATGGATAGTGGGAAAGCCAGCATGAGAACCTAAATCATGGCGCGTGCCACCTCACTTCAGACTCCCAGGCCATGGCTCTGTGTGAGGATAGGGTGCATCCCCTTCTAGACAGGGTGGGTGACCCCTCAGAGCCTTTCCACCCCCAGGAAGTCAGTTTGGCAAAGATATTATAGCTTCTTGGTCAGGAGTGGAGAGAGTATGGCAGGCAGCCTCTACTAATTATTTCTGATACAAGTGCTCTGGGAATAACCCAGCTGGGGAACACTTCTATTATCCATTATTAAAGCAGCAAAAGAAAACAAAAATTGATAAGCACCCTTTCACGGTCTCTCTCTCAAGTACTTCACGTATTTTGTAGCTGAGAACTTCGCCACGTTGCAGTGTTGGAAGGTGGTTAACACAGCACAGTCTTACCAAAGGCTGGATGGACCCTTTGTTCGTGCCAGGGCAAGAAATGATTGCCAGCCCCAGAAAAACCTGTACTTGTTCTGCAATTATTTAATTATTTCAAAGGGGAAAATGTATTATTAATTAGCTAATCAAGAAAAAAAGAAAGGCAAGCTAGATTCCCAACAGAATTAAAAAGAAAAAATGATTTGGGAAAAAATTCTCACACAATTTTTTAACAATTCTTTAAAAAATTCATCTTCTTTTATTTAGAATATTAAAAAAATAAATCAGATGAAAACCAAATGAAGGGGTCTGCTCCGTTAGGATTATCAGTTTATAAAAATGGAAAAATTGCTACCTGGGAGGGAATGCAATTGAAACATAGTAAGTTATAAAACTGGTCTGAGTAGCTGTCAGACAAATTATGCACAAAAATGGCAAAGCTGAGGCTCAGAGGGACAAAAGCATATTGCTTTTTAAAAGTGTGTTAAGAGGGTGATCACTGTTTTTTACATTATACAGAAATGCCAAGTTTTGTCAAGGTCCCAAGCAGCTCCTTGTAGTTACAGAAAGACAGTGGCCTTCTTTTATATAGCAATAAGCAAGACTGTAAAGTTTTATTTTAATTTTAAAAACAATATTTACTGATAATTTTTACATATTTCTCCTAGAATTCAGCATTCAATAAATATATAGGGGGGAAGCTGGGATGGCTCAGTGGGTTAAGCGTTCACTTTGCAGCCCCGGGGACCAAGGATAGAGTCCCGGCACCACCGTGTGGACCCATGTGCTGAACTGGGGAGTTCCCTCAGTTCAGTTCTCACCGGGGTGAGACCCCGGCCCAGTTCCTGCCCTGTGCAGCCCCGCACCCACCTGTGGAGTGAAACTATGTGGAAAAACCAATGATGTGCAACTATGGAGACTGTTCTGGGCCCTCCCCCTTCTTTCTCTCTCTCTGTCAAAAACAATAAAAATAAATCTTAAAAAAAATAAATACATAGGGACTACTTTTTGGTTTCTGTAAAAAAAAAGAAAAAGAAAAAAAATCACCCATCCTTTTTGTTTTCCATTGTCTTGGTAATGTTAAAAACGTCCGTTTCGTCGTAAAGAGGGTCCTGAAGCTCCAATTTTTGAGCACCTGTTACCTTCTGTGTGTGTTGGCTCTCTGCACATTGGACTACCACATCCAAAAGCAATCTTACCAACTGTGATGTTATTGGCTGAGTTCGCCACACCATGACTGTTCACATGTATCTTCCTCAGCCTGTCTTTGGATTGGGCGCTTTGGCATTCTGTCAGCACTAGGCATGTTGTTATCACCCTCCCACTCAGGCTGGGCCAGGCTTCTGAACATGAAGAATACCCACAAGCCCCACTTATTCTTTCTCTTAAAGCAGCACACCCATACATAGTCTTCAGAATAAATCAAATACCAAGGATTTCCTTAAGAGTCCAGAAACATAAATAAGTTAGTGAATTGGTGGGTTAGAAACCACAACTATTCCTAAAGTATTACTAAAGTATTACTAAAGTATTACTATTCCCATATGATATGAATCAAACAAAGAAGCCCCCGACCCCTTTTATAAAAAGCTCTCCTTTTCCTAACTTCAATTAGCTCCCTGGTCTCACCATTTAGTTTGTTCTTAGAATTCCGCTCCCCACTTTAACTCATTCTTGTATGCTAAAGCTCCAGTTTCAGTGAATTGCCCTGGAATCTGTGTCTGCTGGACATCAATTACGCTGGAACCTGATTTGTGTTATTTGTTGTGGCCAGGTATTCTTTCCAGACCTTCCTGACTCAACTCTTGGGCGGATAACACCCCAGGAAAAACTGGTAGGGTGGAGGAGAGGGCCACAGATTGAATAGAGTGTCAAAGATTTTGAAGTCTGTCATTGGGCCAAAGCATTCAAATTCATTAACTGAATTTGTCTCTCCCTATCTAGGGGACATCAGCATACGAATTATACCCCAGAGAAGCTTCCAGACCAACACAACCAAAGCAGTCAACACTGTCTTCCAGGTGGAGCTTGAGATCCACTTTATAGCCTAGTGAGGGGGAAGAACTCCGTGACACCTCCACCCCTACCCCCCAGCAGGTAGGGACAATGACCACACTCAGCAGGAAGTAAATACAGAAGAAAGGATGGGGAAGGCAGGATGGCTCAGTGGGTTAAGCACTCACTTTGCAGCCAATCCCGGCCCCAGCCCGTGCAGACCCATGTGCTGAACTGGGGAGTGCCCCCAGTTCAGTTCTCAACGGGGTGAGATCCCAGCCCAGGTCCTGCCCTGTGCAGCCCCATGCCCACCTGTGGAATGAAACTATGTGGAAAATCCAATGATGTGCAACTATGGAGACTGCTCTGGGCCCTCCCCCTTCTCTCTATCTCTGTATCTCTCTCTCTATCAAAGACAATAAAAATAAATCTTAAAAAAAAAAAAAAAATACAGAAGAAAGAGACCTTCAGCCTGTAGCTACCCATAGAGATTTGGGGGAATCATGTCTGTCAAGACAAAAGTAGGCAGGCAGCTAGAATAGGGGGATCTTGGAACCCCTGCTATAGGACCCAACCTCCACCTAAGCCTCATACATATGCCTGGACGTTCATTAACATCATTATATCAGACTGAACTCTGGCTGGAACTCACATGAGTAACTAGATGTAATGATCTCAGGAAAATCAATCTCCCTACTCCTTTCTTCTTTGATTCCAGCACTTTAAGGGTGCGGCTTGTGTCTTTCAACCTGGCTTGATTTGTTTCTAAACAAATAGGTAACATGCTAAAGCAGAAAATCCTCTATAATATGGCTGTCTTCTAATGTTTCGTAACTTAATTGGGTTTTATCTCTTAGCCGGGAGCCCCAGCACCCACACATGGATTTTAAATATTCGCTTCATCACAGTGATCAGCCCTGCAGCATTATTCTTTATGAATTCACTAGATGAAAAGCAGTGCACTCAAAGCAAACTCTGACGACCAAATAGGATTGTCTCCCTGGAGCCATGCCCTGCTTCTGTGTAGGAGGTGAGCCAGGGTCAGCAGCCAAGGTGGCCCAGAGGCTAACATCTAAGTGTGTGCTTCAGGCTGTGGCAGCAAAGATAGCCTGACTTAAAAGGTTCAGCCTCTCCCAGCCAGTCTAGCATTGTTGACTATCAAGGTTGGTGGAGCCCTAGAGGCCCTGAAGGTCCCTAGGTCCCCAGTATCACATGGTGGCTAGGAATGTCCAACCATTTTTAGTGATCAGGAATTCACTTCTTCCAACTAACAGTAGTTTGAAAAAACGTGTTTCAGCCGTCTTTTTTATGCTCCAGGGGTCTCCAAACTACGGCCTGCGAGGCCCTCTCATCCGGCCCGTGGAGACCTTTTTATCTGAATAAAATAATATTAAATAAATAATTAAAAACAACATCTATGTTTTGATTCTTTTTTATTTGGACCTTGAGTGTGTAGTTGGCCCCCAAACTGCTGTTTGATAGTTAATGCAGCCCGCGGGCTGAAAAGTTTGGAGACCCCTGTGCTAGGCTAAAGTGTGCCTTCCTAGGCCTTCCACTGGTAGAGCTCTATTTTGTTTGCTGTGACCTCACAGAAACAAGTCTTGGGGAAGCCAGGAGGGCTCAGCGGGTTAAGTGCTCGCTTTGCAGCCCTGGGGACCAAGGATTGAGTCCCAGTCACGGCCCTTGCAGACCCATATGCCGAACTGGGGTGTGCTTCCCATGCAGGAGGCCTCCAGTTTGGTTCTTGCCCCCCAGTTGGGCCCCTGGCTCAAGGGGGCGCACCTCCCATGCAGGAGGCTCCCAGCCCTGTTCCCACCCTGCATGGCCCCTGACCACCTGTGGAATGAAACCATGTTGAAAACTGATGACATACAACTATGGAGACTGCTCTGGGCCTTGCCCCTTCTCTCTGTCTCTCTCTATCTCTGTCAAAAACAATAAAATAAATCTTAAAAAAAAAGAAAGAAAGAAAGAAAAGAAACAAGTCTTAATTTATTCCTTGTGAAAGCTCTCCAGATATTTGATATAGCGGTTGGTTCTATGCCTCCGTTATACCCAATTGTTTGGGATAAATACTGGTCATGCAGGAAACAATTGTGAGCAGTGGCGTCCGACGTTCATGGTCTCACGAACTCAAAGAATGAGAACGCGGACCCCACAGGAAAGGAGAAGCAGCCAAGTTTATTAAGAAAGGAAAGGAGTAAATGCTCTCTGATAAGAGGGGGCACCCGAAAGTGGAGAATGCCCCCTGAAAGAAGGAAAGCTCTTTAAAGAGAGGGGGTACCTGAAACTGGAATGCCCAGTTTGTACACTTAGGGGCTATTCTCTTATATCTTCTATATGCCTTGGAGCTATTGTTTGGTGCCTGCAGTTAATTCCTAACTTGGGAGGTGTCATACTCGGTTAGTCCCATAGAACAGGTTGAGACTGAGCCAAGTGACGTTCCTTTATTCGGTCTTACTTGAGGGGCTATGGACAATGGGTCCTGGCGTCGTACCCTCCTGTGACTCAGTTTCCCAACCACCAGGTTTCTGTGCTTTGTTCCCAAACATGGGTGTCATGACTACCGAAGCTGCAACTTGCTGGTTGCTGCGATCCTCTCCCCTAACTGCCTAGGTCTCATTAACTATCCTGTCTCACTGTCAGTTAGTCTATACTGTTGAAATTAAATTTATTTTAATAAGTTATTAATAATTATCCCATTTAATGTTAATAGTAAATCGATACATTAATTAAATCCAATTGATACAATTTAAAGTAGATATATCTTTAAGTTTATACTGGTAGGTATAAGAGACAAGAAGGATTAAGCTGAAGCTTAGGAGATACCAGCCAGCACATGGGTAAGGTCATTCTAAAGCCAAGGTCCGGTCAATGCAGTGTTGCAAATTAAACAAATTCATTTTATTCGTTTGCTCAGAAGTGGTCTGGAGGATGTGATCCATCATAATCTAGTTCATAACAAGCCAATGAATGTGGCAGAATTCTAATCTACATCACTGTTCTGAGAGGTGCTCCCATCAAGCCGACTAGAACATGTGTGTATCTGCTGGCTCTACATCATCTTTCCATTAGATCGAAAAGCCTTTGGAAACTCCTTAAATGTCAGCAGTGATCATAATAAAAACGTGAAGCCCAAAGCACTTACTGTTTCAGCCAAGCTCACAGCTGAGCACTTCCCATAGTGCTGAAGGTAGGTTCTGACATATGCTGGATAAATGATTCTTCTTTAATATTCTTTACCTGCCACAAAAGAGCACCATTGTCATATCTGTATTTGGCAATATGTGCTGTGGTTAGGAGTCTTGGCTCTCTCAGTGTTTATTAACTGAGTGACTAAATAAATGAACCAGAAGTCATTGAATAGGACAGATTTCATTGATATTTGATAGAATAGGATGTATTTTACGCTATTTTGTTAATTTTTTTAATGAACCATTTGAAAGCTCTGTCTTTGCAGGTGAGATGTGTAAAAGATGCAGTTCCGGGCTTCTTCCTATGAGCTAGGAAACAGTTATCAGCATTTGTAACTGTTCTGGACTAAATGCTGTGTGCCCCCTGCCCTCCAATTCATACCCTGAGACTTTAAACCCTAATGTGATGGCACTGGCGATGAGACTGTGGCGGTGGTTAGATTAGATCATGAGGGTGAGGTCCTCATGATGAGATGAGTGGCCTTACAAGAAGAGGAACAGAGCGATTTCTCTGGAGGCACATCCAAAGGAAGGCCGTGTAAGGATGTAGCAAGAAGGCGGCTGTCTGCAAGCCAGAAAGAAGATGCTCACCAGGCACCGAGCTGGCTGGCACCTTGGTCCTGGACTTCCAGCCTCCAGAACTTGCCGGTTGCTTGAGAGTGTTGGTTGCTTGAGTTTACTGTATTTGGGTGTAAATGTTCAAGGGGTCTGAAATTCATGGTTAGGGTAAAGAAAAGAAAAATTGATGATGGATGAGTACTAAGTGAGGATAATACCAAAGGTGTGGCTATAGTAATGTGCAGATGAAAATGACCTGAAGTCATTAAAGTTGAAGGCCAAAGACTTCAGGGCCAAGTTGTTACAGGGTCATTCACATCCTCCACTCAGAGATAAGTGTCCCTGTGTTAGGATCTATGTTTCAATACTATTTTTATCTCCCACCCTTTCTGATGCATTGTCTATAAAATGTTGACTGAATTGACTTGAATGTTGAAAAAAACAATAATAGTGATTGGAGCGAATAGAGTGGAGATTACAACTGGGAACTGGCTGACTATACTTTTAATTAAAAGATGTACTTGTAGTTTCAAATATTTGGCTTTCTCAAACCAGGAAACTATTTTTCCTTCTCTTTTTAAAGATTTATTTTATTGTTTGAAAGAAGGTGAGAAAGACAGAGACAGAGAGAGAGAGAGAGAGAGAGAGAGAGAGAGAGAGAGAGAGAGAGAGAGGAGAGAAGTGGGGAGGGTCCAGAGCAGTCTCCATCATAGTTGTACATCATTAGTTGTGACATAGTTTCATTCCACACAGGTCTGGGGGCTTCATACATAGCCTTCACACACTAGAACATGTGTGTATCTGCTGGCTCTACATCATCTTTCCATTAGATCGAAAAGCCTTTGGAAACTCCTTAAATGTCAGCAGTGATCATAATAAAAACGTGAAGCCCAAAGCACTTACTGTTTCAGCCGAGCTCACAGCTGAGCACTTCCCATAGTGCTGAAGGAAGGTTCTGACATATGCTGGATAAATGATTCTTGCCTCTGGGAGGCAAGAACCTTTTCCACCATCCCGGTGGTTACCAGTTGTACTGTAGTTTAGTACATGGGTTTCCAAGGGCTGGGGTCAGGATTTGATCCCCGAACCTCACAGTTGCAAAGCAAGCACTCAACCTGCTGAGCCATCCCAGCATTGCCTCAAGCATCGATTTTCAACCTTTGATGCCCCAACACACCTCCAGTGGGCAAATCTCCCCATATCTAGTCCCTTAAAGTTTCATACATATCCTCTTAGGGCAGGAAAACAAACTGGATAGTGTTATGTGCTTTTTGCCTGAACTGAGCATACCACATCAGTAACGCCCTTCTTACCTACCTTGGAATTTATTCTCCACTGTGAACTTCCTGTTAACAAGATATTCCTCTAGGAGTTGTGAATCTGAGGTTCATAGATCTCAGGTGTTGGGGGAATTCCCTGAAATCAAATGCAAAAATGTTGATGTTTGTAAACTGTTGTTTATTTTCTCTCATTAAAAGAAATTAAATTTGTAAAGGAATGTGTGGCCCATGAAAGAAAACAAACCCTTGCTTTAGGCAGTTTGACTTCCTTTGATCTCAGGCAAGTCTCTGTAAACTCTGAACTCCATTACCCCTTCCCTCCTTTGTAAAAGTTTTTGTAAATTCGTTTCTCTGTGTTCCTATACTTCTCCCAGAAGTTTGGAATTCCTGCATATTTGTCTCTTGAGTTCTTGATTACACTGTTTTCAGTCAGCTAGGTCTTTGGCCAACACAGAGGGGTTCCCTTCTCTACCCGTCAAAAGATAGAAGATTTCTAGAGTATTTTTTCATTCCTTATGCAACGGATGCTACATTTCAGTCAACTGAGAGCTCACCCTAAATCATCTGCTTGACTCATTTCTGCTGACCCTCTGATTTGGCTCCTTGCTCATCTAGAGCCAATGTTTGCCACGGTCCCCCAGGTTCTTCGCTGCCCGAAGAACTGACCGCTGTTTTGAACACTTAGTGTGAGGACTGCTGTGGTTGCCTTGTGTTAAGGTGACCAGATTTTAACATTGGTAAAGCGGGACACCATTGACCAGGGGGGGGGGGGGGGGTTCTTGATTAAAAATTTGGTCTATCTCCCGCCGTTCCCTAGCTTGTCGTGCATTCTTTCCAAACATCGGGACTTTTTTAAAACACCGCGGGATACGGGACAAATTGTTAAAAACTGGGACTGTCCTGCCAAAAGCGGGACGTCTGGTCACCTTACTCTTGCTCCTTAAGACATCTTTGCAGGCCAACCTATCTATCAGGTGACTTCTTTGTTTGTCAGCTATGATAATGAATATTGTTTATTTTTCTAACTGCTTAAGTTTAAATAAGTTATTGATACGCAGACCAGAATTCATTATCATTTTACTTTTCTGGCATTAACGAAAGCAAACTCTTTAATATGATCAAAATGTCTGTCTTGGGGTTTTAGGTTGGCAAAATGAAGACACGTTAAAAGAACTAGATGCCTTTTCTTCTAATTGCTTACTTAATTTGATTTTATTTATTTAATTTGTTTATTATGGTAAATTTCAAACATATACGAAATGAGAGAGAATAGTGTATTGACTGTAATGTAAAGATCACTCAGCATTAGTTATTATTTTATGGTCAATATTATTTTATCTCTACCCCCTTACTTTCCAATCCTCCTCCTGATTATTTTGAAGCAAATCTAAATATCATATTCTTTTGTTTGTAAATATATCACTATATATCTTTAAAAGATCAGAATTCTTAATACTATGCTACACTTAAAATATTAGCAAAAAAATCACTAAGTCATTCAGTGCTAAATAATAGTGGTTTGAAGGTAGTTTTTCCTATACATAACAATTTCAATTTCAGGTTTGAGCTATAAAAATATCACAATTAAATTGTATCATTACTAAGCCGTCAAACTGCTGTTTGGTAGGGCAAGTAGGGATATTCAGCATCTATTGCTGACAAAAAGTCACAGAACTGAAGATGCTTAAATCCACAAAAGTGCATAAAGTTTATTTTTGTTATTGGTTCAATAACACCTGACAAATTCAAATACAGTCACATGCCATGTTTTGATCTACTATGGAACCATATATGATGATGGTCTATTAAATTATAATGGCGCTGAAAAATTTCTATCACCTAGTGAATCGTAATGTCATAGTGCAACACATTATTCACATGTTTCTGGTGATGCTGGTGAAAAAAATCCAGTGCATTGCTAGTCATATAAAAGCATAGCACATACAAGTATGAACAGGGCATGATACTTGATAGGGATAATAAATGACTATGTTACTGGTTTATGTATTTACTATACTATACATTTTATCATTTTAGCATGTACTCTATTAAAAAAAATTGCTATAAAACATTATCCATGTAACACTTTCAGCAGACTCATATACCTCGTGTTTACTATGTTTCGATTGCATCATTTTCTCCCGTGCTTGATCTAATCTCGTGTTGTTTTAAAGATTTATTTTTATTGTTTTTGACAGGGAGAGAGAGAGAGAGACAGAGATTGAGAGAAGGGGGAGAGCCCAGAACAGCCTCCATAGTTGCACATCATTGGTTTTTCCACATAATTTTGTTCCACAGGTGGGCGCGGGGCTGCACAGGGCAGGAACTGGGCCGGGGTCTCACCCCGGTGAGAACCGAACTGGGGGCACTCCCCAGCTCAGCATATGGGTCCACACCGGCTGGGGCCGGGATTCGATCCTGGGTCCCCAGGGCTTCAAAGTGAGCGCTTAACCCACTGAGCCATCCCGGCTTCCCACGTGTTGTTTTATAAATCAACTTTAGCCTACGTGTGCAGTGTTTATAAAGTCTGCAGCAGTGTATAGTAATGTCTGAGACCAGGGGTGGCCAACTTTTCTGTATATAAGATCTACTATTTATCTTAAAAGTGTGTCGCGATCGACTTGTTGTCATAGGTGTAGTCTAAGGGGGAAGAAGGGGTGTGAAATGCATACTATGTTTATACACTGTGTTTCAGTATAAGGTGCATTCCTGCGAGGTATGGGTAGATAAGTAAAATATATGTTCAAAACTATTTTTTATTTTTTAAATCACTTATTAAGTTTTCGAGCTATAGGCTCATGAAGAAAATAAATTTCCAGACCCAACTTTTGATAGCAGCATTCCGTACATGCAGTACCTAAAAAATTCGATTTTCTGACACTTTTTTCAAGATAGATTTTTACTACTGGTAACTTAAAATGCAATTTAATTTTTTTATCAACTGCAATGTATAAGTTGTTGTACTATTTGTTCGTAAATATGAAAAAGTTGTTATAAAAATGCACGGTATGGCTGATAATTTGATTTCAATATTTCACTTTCGCGTTTGTTTTTTTTTTGGGCCAGGAAAATTTATCATGAAAGAATAATATGACTTACTTTTTGCTAATCTATCAATAGCTCGCTGAGTACACCTCGTACTGAAATATAGATATACGGCTTATCTACCTACGTAAAAAACAACAACAATAATTATTTAAAGGGCCAAAAAACTCACGTCCAGGGGAATTAAAAGAAGATGGATAATTATTAACAATATTTATTAATTCAAAGTAGCTACAGATAAAGACAGATTTAGAATTTACTTTGTTGCCTTAACATTAATGGGAAGACTGAGTTTGCATGTCTCTAACCAAGGAATCATAATTAGGTGTATATCCTGACAAAGATAATAATAATGAGTCTTCAGTATGGGAATCAGTTGGGACAGAACGTTGTTTAGTCTTCGTTAGCTTCAAGTATGGAAATGCCGATTCGCATAGGTATGTAGATCCGAAACAAGAACAGATACATTCACTACATTCGGTGATATTGGGATATTTTTCTCAGTTGACATATTTCCAAAAATCTTCTTCAAATTTTCTGGCTTGTAAGATTAAGTCAGTTTGTAAAATTATAATTTCATTTTCTAATGCCTTTTGATCCATATGAAATATGTTTGAAATTTTTTGGCTAATGCGTTTCACACTTAAATCTTTTTTAAAAGGAAAAGATATAAATTCCACAATTTCTTTAATTTTTTCAAAA